>ONZH01008851.1:0-92295 GCA_900303285.1 Rhinella marina
CCTTCATGAACGCCCATTGATGTCAAGAAAGTGTTTTGAATAGATTTTGTTGTTGTGGCCTTGTTGATCTTCCATTCTAATAGAGGACAGTAAGTAGTATTCTTGATTCATTGTAATTTGCTACAGTGGAGGTGATACCTGTTTTGAGTTTTATGACATATTGTCAACAGTAAAGAACAGCTACAAACAGTCTCTCCATCTTTGGAGGGTCTGTGATGCATTACACAGAGCATTCACTAATAGATGCTAAGTAGTACCTAACTTTCCCTATGGTTGCTGCTGTAGAGAAATAGAACACATGCTCCCAGGCTTCCCCAAAAGCTACAGCTGATTGTTGGGGATGCAAGAAGAAGTGCACTTTGTAATATGCTTACAATGATAAAACCTCCTAAAACGGACAAGAGAATCCCTTTGGAATTGGAAGTTAGTGCCTTAAAGAATCTGCATGGTGTACACAGTTTACTTATGTGTCTTCTTTGTCTTTTTCAGTGTTGTGAGAGTTTGGCCGGAAACCTTGATTGTGCCTGTCGATGTCAAGAAAGTATTCAGAACTATCCCAGAATCTCTGCCCCGCAGATCTCTGTTCCTGAGAGAGTACAGTCAGTATTACTCTTAAAACTTCTTTATTTAATAACCCTTGTCATAACACAAGAAATAAAATGACTGTGGTTTGACATGAAAGCCTATTTATATGTGTAGGGTGGACGACGGGGGGGGAGGGGGGGGCGTCATCCTATAGTTCGCCTCGGGCAGCAGAGAGGCTAGAATCACCCCTGGCCGGGATCCCCCCATCAGACCTCCGATCAGCCCAGCGTGCACCATAACAATAAAATAAAAAACTTCACTTGCCTGTCCTGCGCCGCAGCTCCTCAGGCTTCCCGGCCCGGCGCTGCACTGTCCTGAACGCTTACAGCTATGACCTGACGCTGCAGCGCCGGGCGGGAAGCCTGAGGAGCCGCGGCGCAGGACAGGCAAGTGAAGTTTTTTATTTTATTGTTATGGGGCACGCTGGGCTGGTCTGAGGTCTGATGGGGGAACACTGGGCTGATCTGAGGTCTGATGGGGGAACACTGGGCTGATCTGAGGTCTGATGGGGACACACTGGGCTGATCTGAGGTCTGATGGGGGCACAGAGTGGTCTGATGGGGGCACAGTGGGCTGATCTGATGTCTGATGGGGGCACAATGGGCTGATCTGAGGTCTGATGGGGGCACAGCGGGCTGATCTGAGGTCTGATGGGGGAACGCTGGGCTGATCTGAGGTCTGATGGGGGCACACTGGGCTGATCTGAGGTCTGATGGGGGCACAGCGGGCTGATCTGAGGTCTGATGGGGGCACACTGGGCTGATCTGAGGTCTGATGGGGACACAGCGGGCTGTTCTGAGGTCTGATGGGGACACAATGGGGTGTTCTGAGGTCTGATGGGGACACAATGGGGTGTTCTGAGGTCTGATGGGGGCACAGTGGGCTGATCTGATGTCTGATGGGGGCACAGTGGGCTGATCTGAGGTCTGATGGGGGCACAGCGGGCTGATCTGAGGTCTGATGGGGGCACAGCGGGCTGATCTGAGGTCTGATGGGGGAACGCTGGGCTGATCTGAGGTCTGATGGGGGCACACTGGGCTGATCTGAGGTCTGATGGGGGCACAGCGGGCTGATCTGAGGTCTGATGGGGGCACACTGGGCTGATCTGAGGTCTGATGGGGGCACAGCGGGCTGTTCTGAGGTCTGATGGGGACACAATGGGGTGTTCTGAGGTCTGATGGGGACACAATGGGGTGTTCTGAGGTCTGATGGGGACACAGTGGGGTGTTCTGAGGTCTGATGGGGGCACAATGGGGTGTTCTGAGGTCTGATGGGGGCACGGTGGGATGATCTGAGGTCTGATGGGGACACGGTGGGATGATCTGAGGTCTGATGGGGACACAATGGGGTGTTCTGAGGTCTGATGGGGGCACACTGGGCTGATCTGAGGTCTGATGGGGACACACTGGGCTGTTCTGAGGTCTGATGGGGGCACAGCGGGCTGTTCTGAGGTCTGATGGGGACACAATGGGGTGTTCTGAGGTCTGATGGGGACACAATGGGCTGATCTGAGGTCTGATGGGGACACGGTGGGATGATCTGAGGTCTGATGGGGACACAATGGGGTGTTCTGAGGTCTGATGGGGGCACGGTGGGATGATCTGAGGTCTGATGTGATGTCCTGAAATTTATGGGCGGTCAGATATGAGGTCTGATAAAAAATATTTTTTTCTCATTTTCCTACTTTAAAATCTGGGGTGCTTCTGATAAAGCGAAAAATACGGTATGTTTAATACACTAGAAAAATTTGGATTTAATGGTCTTGCAATGAAGGCGATCAAAGCACTATATACTAACCCATCAGCAAAAATATTTACTAATGGAATTGTATCAACCCCATTCAATCTTACTAATGTCACCCGACAAGGTTGCCCTCTTTCACCCATCCTATTCATTCTAGCTTTAGAACCTTTCGCAGAATTAATAAGAGGAACAAACAACATCCCGGGAATCAAAATAGGAGAAACTAGTCATAAAATCAGTCTCTTTGCTGATGACATTCTCAACTGCTCCACTAACCCAAGATTATCATTACCAAACATACAAACAATAATCCAGAATTTCGGAGAAGTATCATATTATAAAGTCACCGATACCAAATCCTTAATACTAGATATGAACGTGAAAGATACTGATAAAATTATATTACAAGCAAGCTTTCCTTATATTTGGCATAAAAATACAATCCCTTATCTAGGTATAAACCTTTCCTACCCCATAAAAACGATTATACAACATAACTATCCAGGGGTGGACACAGACAGCAGAGGGCCCCTGTGCAAGGAATGTGTCTGCCCCCCCCTTCCCCCGCCTTTCCCAAACGAAATTCTCAACCTACCCTATGGTGTCCTAACATTACATACAGCAATACATAACACACAGGGTAAGACTACTTTCACACATGCAGCACTACGCTCCGGCCACCTGATCCGGCAGAGAATGCAAGAAATTGCCCAGACTAAAACTCAGGCATGCAGCAGTTTGTGTCCCGCTGATTCTCGTCATTTTTGCCAGATTGTGGCCGGATCTCTGCCCATTATAGTTAATGGGGCCGGCGGGCATTCTGCATTCAGCAGTGCCGCAGCCGGTGAATTCCAGAAGGCTGTTCTCTGCTGGACCAGCCTGCCAGAATCACTAACTCAAATGTGAAAGTAGCCTAATACAGGTCCACATACCTCATATCCAGTGACGTCTTCTTAGATGTAGATGTTCTCTTTCCTCATCTTCTCCTTTCAGACCAGACTACCATGATGATTTCTTCCAGCCATCTCTTCTCTCTGTGGAGTTTGACAAATAGACATCTTAGTTTCCTACTTTTCCATCATTCTCCCACCTTCTTGAACTCCCCATCCTGCCACCCCCAATACTGTGCCCGCTGTGCTCCCCAAAACTATACTGCAGAAACCGCCCCCCTCAAATACTACCGCCTTCAGTAATTAAAATAACTGCACCCAGGAAATAGTGTCCCTGACACTAAATTATAACCAAAATGTTCCCCAAAAATAACTGTGCTAAGCTGATACTGTGCCCCCCACCGTAATAGTGCTCCCCAAAGTCCCACCAATAGAAATAATTAGTGCCCCCGGCCAGCCAATGTCCCCATAGTGCCCTCATAATGTGTGCCAATGCCCCCTACTGTGTGCCCAAAAAACCCTCTTAGTGCCCCTATACAATGACCCCAATAGTGCTCCTCTCCCCCCCTCCATAGTTCCCTCATGTGTGCCAGTGTATAAGATAGGACTCCCAGTAGATGCCCTCATAGTGCTCCCCCCCCTTCTCCATAGTGCCCCCCATGTCTGCCAGTATATAAGATAGGGCCCCCATAGTGATCCTCCCCCTCCATAGTGCCAGTATATATATATATATAGGGCCACCCATAGTGGTCCTCCTCCTCCAGGGTGCCCCCCATAATGCTCCTCCTCCTCCATAGTGCCCCCCATGTGAGCCAGTATATATGATAGGGCCCCCCATAGTGCTCCTCCTAGATAGTGCCCCCATAGTGCCCCCCCAGTGCTCCTTCTTCTCCATAGTGCCAGTATATGTATATATAGGGCCCCCCATAGTGGTCATCCTCCTCCAGAGTGCCCCCCATAGTGTTACTCCTCCTTCTCCTCCATAGTGCCCCCCATGTGAGCCAGTATATATGATAGGGCCCCCATAGTGCCAGTATATATATAGGGCCCCCATAGTGCTCCTCCTAGATAGTGCCCCCATAGTGCTCCTCCTTCATAGTGCCCTCATGTGTGCCAGTGTATAAGATAGGACTCCCAGTAGATGCCCTCATAGTGCTCTTCTCCCCTCCTTCTCCATAGTGCTCCTCCTTCTCAATGGTGCCAGTATATATATATATAGGCCCCCCATAGTGGTCCTCCTCCATAGTGGCCCCCATACTGTTCCTTCTCCATAGTGCCCTCCATAGTGCCCCCATTGTGCTCCCCTCCATAGTGCCCCCATAGTGTTCCTCCTCCATAGTGCCCCCATAGTGTTCCTCCTCCATAGTGCCCCCATAGTGTTCCTCCTCCATAGTGCCCCCATTGTGCTCCTCCTCCATAGTGCCCTCCATAGTGCCCCCATTGTGCTCCCCTCCATAGTGCCCCCATAGTGTTCCTCCTCCATAGTGCCCCCATAGTGTTCCTCCTCCATAGTGCCCCCATTGTGCTCCTCCTCCATAGTGCCCTCCATAGTGGTCCCCATAGTGCTCCTCCCCCATAGAGCCCCCACTGTGTGCCAGCTTAAAGGAAAAAAATATATATATACTTACCTCCTTGCCTCTGTCAGCGACGCGATGCAGGCCTCTTCCGGCCTGTGTCCCGCGCTGTACGGCTCAGGCGGCGCGACGTCATCGCGCCGCCTGTGCCGGCCTCTGATAGGCTACAGGCCTAGTGCCTGCAGCCTATCAGAGGAACGGGGAAGGGAGACGCCTCTCCCTCCCTTACCCCGCATTATCCATCTGTATCGCTGTCCTAAGGACATATGTAAATGGGAAAGAGACTTAAATTTAACAATAACCGTAGACAGTGGGCAAAAAACTTTTTTATCGGTTTCCAAAAGCTCATCTTGTTCTGACCATCAGGAAGCATACTGTAAGCTAGCTTTCAGGTGGTATTTCACACCATACAGATTAGCCAAGATTTATAAAGATGCCTCGAACCAATGCTGGAGAAACTGTGGGCAAATAGGCAATTTACTACATATTTTTTGGAAATGCCCATTAATCACTGAATTTTGGGGAAAAATAGTAAGTAATATATTCAGACCACTTGGTATAGAAGTCCCAATGTCCCCGGAGTTTTATCTCTTGAGAATAGGGATTTGTGACATCCCAATCAAATATAAAATCATAGTACATCATATACTCACCGCCTCGATTCAAGCCATTGTGAGCAAATGGAAATCAGCAGAAATTCCTGAGATACATGTAATATTAAACAAAGTAAATATGAACAATAAATATAAAGAAATGTTCGCAAGAAGTCAAGGCAAAATAGAAAAATTCCAAGACAATTGGAAAGTATGGCATAAATCCCCTTTCATGCTCAAATAAACTCCCACATGATACTCACCTATATGTGAGACCTTATTAAAATCAAAACCTTTAATACAAATCTTTCTTATCATAAGACATGTCATCTATACTTATATGTATATTCATACTTGTAATGATATCAGACCTGTTGTGTTACCCCCTTTTAAAGGGTTTCTGTCACCAGTTTTTTCGGTATGAATCAGGCTGACATTAGAGATGTGCTAATGTCACCTGATTCCAAATATATATCTGTTTTATTTACTGGTGCCCCATTTTTTTAAATAAAATTAACTTTTATTTTATGCTAATAAGGCCTCTAGGTGCAAGGGGCGTTACCCCTGCTCCTAGAGGCTCTGTTGATTGACAGGCCCAGGCAGAGAAGAAACACTCCATTCACCATAGTTTGCAAGGACCTTCAATGATGTCATGACCATGTGATCAGTCACATGGTTAGGATCACACAAACAGCCTGTCTCCTCCTAAACCATGTGAACCATCGTATCACTCATCACCATCCACCACACATTCATTTCTGGAAAACACCTGTGGGGTCACAATGCTTACTGCATCCCTTGAAGAATTCTTTGAGTGGCAGTCAGTTTCCAAAATGGAGTCACTTCTTGGGGGTTTCCACTGTAGGTGTACCTCAGGGTCTCTTCAAATGCAACATGGCACCTGAAAACGAGTACATATGGGGTGTTGTATTCAGGAAGAAAATGGGAAATAAATTGGGGACAGCCTTTTTTGTAGTGTAGTTTCCAAAATGGGGTCACTTCTTGAGGGTTTCCACTGTGGAGGTACCTCAAGGTCTCTTCAAGCGCGACATAGCGGCCAAAAACCATTCCAGTAAAATCTGTCCTCCGAAAGCCATCTGGCGCTCCATCCCTTCTGAGCCCCGCTGTGTGCCTATACAGCACTTTACGACCACATATGGGGTGTTGCCGTATTCAGAAAAAAAATTGGGTAACAAATTGTCAGGAAGGTGAAAAATGACGGTGTCAGGAAGGGGTTAATGTGTACAGAGCCTTTGTGACCATCTACCAACTGCTGCAGTAAAGAACAGTGCACTTGTTGCACTAAAACCATGTCATTGCACCATGGTACTGCATTGCCTCACACTTCAGGGAACCCTGTCTTCAACTTTAAAACTCATCTCCACCAAGGGTAGCCCACTTAACACCAGGCAAGAACCCCCAAAAACCCAGGTGTACCCCAAAGGGAAGAAAAGGTGTGCCCTTCAAATTACTGCATGACCCAGGGAGTGTCAGAACGAGGACAGTCATCGTGAATAAAACTACTAAACCCCCCCCCTGCTGGACATGGAGCATTATCACTGTGTGGGGGCAGAAAGAGGACTGGGCTGATGGGATTGGGTGCGGGTGCATAGGGATTGGTTGGGGTTAGAGGTGTGGCCTGTCCGTTATTTCAGTTCATGTTATGGGACTATCCTGTGGACTAAATGGAAATAGTTAAATAGTCGAGGACAGGAATGCGATCCTCCTCCTGGGACCTAAGCCAAATTCTTGTTATGCAGCGCTCAAAGCTCAATATGCTATCACTAGATTCTTTAAGGGAGGGATCAGGTGGCCTCTTTATATTTGGCTTTTATCGGGAGTCCAGCACTCAGTTATGGAGGCCGTCACCAAGCACCGCACTCTCCTTCTCTGGGCAGCAGGACTGGGGGCGTCTGTTACCGTTACCTGGCTCTTGCTATCTAGAAGAAAAAAGAAGAGGCAGCTGAGGAGGGTGGGGGAAGTGTCCCAGCTCTTCCTGTATCCTGTAAAGTCGTGTAGAGGAATCCCCCTTCAAGAAGCCGAGTGTAGAGAGTATGGACTGAAAAATGGCCAGCTCAGAGACAGGTACAGCGTCCTGAAATAACACGTCCTGGGGGGATGAACTCCAACCTGTGCGTCCTGCAAAACTACTACTCCCAGCATGCCCTGACAGCTGCAGGTTGGAGATCACTCCCCAGGAGACTACTGTAACCACCGATTTATATTGGATTTAAAGTGTGGGTTAAAGGGGAACTCTGACCACATAGGATTTAATATTCTGTGTATATAACATCAATGTCCGATGGGTGCCCCCTGTCTAGGCTATCACAGAGGGGCTTCACAGTTGCTTGTCTCGCTCATTCTTTCATGGTGTCCAGACCCCCATTCTCCTATCAGAGGGCCACCTATCAGACATTTATGGCATTTCCTATGTGAATAGCTGGGATACCTCTTAATATTTCATTTGGAGACTTATGTTTTTTTTTTTACCCATGCAGGATGGATTAAGGGGTGTTCAGGAGATGGTGGTTCACGTGGGGGTGACTCTTAGTGGCCACAAACTACTAGCGGTGGTGTCACTAAGAGGCGGAGCTGCAGGGAAAGCCCTCCAGCTAAAAGTGGTTGTTGTTATGCATGGCTCTGGTTAGCAGAAAGAGATGTGAGTCCGAGCCAGAGCTCCTGAGTAGGTCATGAGAGAGAGAGACCGGGTGACCTAGACAGAGGGGTGACTCCTAACTTTTGAAAAGCCCAAAAAGGGACAGTATCAGTGGTACGTATAGCACACTGCTGCATTTTTTTACACTAGGCCATGCCTTTAACTCCGCCCAATATGTAAATATACAAGCCTAATCCTGCCCAGTCCCCTTAGTGACCCCACATGACAGAAGAATACCTCAAAATAGTGCTGCCCCCTTAGTGTCACCTTAAAAAAAGTGCTGCCCCAAGTGTCCCTTCACAGTAGTGCTGCCCCTTTAGTGCCTCCCTACAATAGTGCTGCCATCTAGTGCCCCCTCACAGTAGTGCTGCCCCTTTGGTGCCCTTACAACAGTGCTAGCTCCTTAGTGTCACCTTACAATGGTGCTCTCACAGTACCTGCTGCCCTTTAGTGCCCCCTTAAATAGTGCTGCCTCCTTAGAGCCACCTTACAATAGTCCTGACCCCTCACAGTAATGCTGCCCCTTAATGCATCCCTTACAATAGTGCTCACCCTTAGTGCCCCACTTACAGTAGTGCTGCCCCTAGTGCATCCATTACAATAGTACTGCCCCTTAGTGCCACCTTAGAATAGTGCTGCCCCCTCGCAGCAGTGTTGCCCCCTAGTGCATCCTTTACAATAGTGCCGCAACCTTAGTGTCCCCTCACAGCACTGTTGCCCTTTAGTGTCCCCTTTAAATAGTGCTGCCACCTTAGTACCCCCTCACAAAAGTGCTGCCCCATAGTGCCCCCCTTACAGTGGTGCTGCCCCTTAGTTCCCCCTCTTTAGGTGCCACCCTACAATAGTGCTGCTCCCTCACAATAGTGCTACCCCTTTAGTGCCCCCTTACAGTAGTGCTTCCCCTAGTGCATCCCTTATAATAGTGCTGCCCCCTTTGGGTCCCCCTTACAGTAGTGCTGCCACTTAGTGCCACCTTACAATAGTGTTGCCCCCTTACAATAGTGCTACCCCTTTGGGTCCCCCTTACAGTAGTGTTGCCCCTTAGTGCCACCTTACAATAGTGTTGCCCCCTTACAGTAGTGCTGCCCCTTAGTACTCCCCTTACAATAGTGCCGACCCCGTAAAAGTTCAGGATTAGCAGTTCCTCGGCTGATGTCTCTTTCTTTGGTGGCCTGATGGGTAGAGCTCCATCGCCCCCCCCGTACCCTCCAACCACCCCCTAAACACTTGTTCCCCATAGGGTATCACTGAAGTCAGAATCATGGCTGCCTGTTCTGTGGAGTCCTAGGCCTGACTCCATCATTTGATAATCCAGATAAATCTGATAATCCAGCACAAACTGGACAGAGCGAGGGGATTAGAAAATTCTTCTGATTAAATAACGAGGCCGCGGTGGCAGATTGACGTGTCAGCATTTTAGGATGGCCTGACTTCATGAGGTGTGGCCTAAGAACAACATTTATCACCTATCCTCAGGATGTATGGTAACCGGGGGTTCTACTGCTGGGACCCTCACCGATCCCGGGTCCCCAAGTCCCCTGTGTGAATAGAGCGGTAGTTCTCCTCCGTGACCTCTGCTTCCTTCACCTCTGTGAGACTGATGGAGGTGGCGAGCGCTGTTCTTGTCCACCCCATAGAAGGGAATGGAGTGTATTGACACCCTGTTCATAGAATAGCCCATCGATATCTGGTCGGTGAGGGTCTGACTACCAGCGGTGCCCCCTCACTGTTCACTACAGACAGCGCCATACATTTGGTTGTGGTTTTGCCAGGTACTGCAGCTCAGTCCCATTCCACTACCATATGTACAGCGCTGTGTCCGTGCCCCGACTCCTTCATTCGGCTGATATTGGACTTCCAGGTTGTCGGACTATATTAAGATATAGATTCAAAAAACCCTTTTAAGGGCTGAGATATTCTCCACTTTAAAGAGGACCTCTCACCTCTCCTGAAATGTCTGATTAATAACTATTTGCATTCCCCATGTAACAACACTTCTGGAGCATCTATTCTTATGACTATGTTGTGCCGTCCCTTTATTATTCCTCCTAAAAATGATGAATCAATTTCCCAGCAGTCTACAGTAAGGGTACAGATGGGTGTTACCAGTCGGGGGGTGTTCCTGCACAGCATGACACTATCCAATCATTGCTGCCAGTGTCAGACTGTGCAGGGATATACCCCCAATTAGTAACACCCAACTGTACCCTTACTGCAGGCTGCTGGAAATTCATTCATAATTTCTAGGAGGAATAATAAAGGGATGGCACAACATAGAGTCATAAGAATTGATGCTCCAGAATTGTTATTACATGGGGAATGCAAGTAGTTTCTACAACAGACATGACAGGAGAGGGGACGGGTCCTCTTTAAGGGGTATTCCGGTTTCTGCAAATAAATGTCATTTCTCCATAGGATTAAAATCTATAGAATTGTCACGTATGCTTTTGTATCAATTCCTCATATTTAAAGTTTTTGCAGAATCTGGATTACCCCTTTAATGACCTTTGATCATGTGATCAGCCCCATGATTACCTACTCTGATACAGGCGCTGTGCCAACGGGGCCACTCTGACAGCCAGGAACCTGACCTTCAACTGCACATCAACATGCAGCCAACTTCAAGAGGACCTGTCCCCTCTCCTTACATGTCTATTTTAGTAACTACTTGCATTCCCCGTGTAATAACAATTCTGGAACATCTATTCTTATGTCTCTATGTTCTGCCATTCCTCTATTATTCCTGCTAGAAGTTATGAATGACTTACTAGCAATTTGCAGTGAAGGTCCAGATGGGTGTTACCAGTTTTGCGGTGTGTTCCCTGCACATTCTGACACTATCCAATCAGTGCTGCCAATGTCAGGCTGTGCAGGGACACAACTCCCATGTCAATAGCCTTCCTCCCCACAAATGAGCAGCTTCAGCCGAGTCAGCTGCTTCTGTCCCTCTGTGATGTCATAGAGGAGTGATGTTGTCATCTGACTGGCTGATGTAATGCTGTGATCTGATTGGCTGATGAAAAGCTGTGATCTGATTGGCCGAGGCAATGCTGTGGTCTGATGTCAACGTCATTTGCTTCTGCTGCTGCCAATTTCAAACCCTTGAAATTCCCCACCGTACATTAAAGGGGTTGTCCCCTAGTGATAAGTCCATTGTGCGGTGTGATCATAGACATATTGTATCCATGTAAATACCTGCTATAGGCCACTCCCCTTTTTACTATGGTCCCCTCCATAGAAATGGAGCTCTCTCTGCAACTGCCATATCCTCTCCACTTTGATTGACAGGGTCAGGCGTGATCATATTTTCACTGCCTGGTCCTGTCAATCAAAGTGCAGTAGGCGCAGCAGTTGCAGAGAGAGCAGAGCCTCTAGGTGTAACTGCGACGCCCCTGTTACTCCTATAGGCTCATTTGCATGTACTAAAACATTTTTCTCAGTAATGCGGGCGCATATGAACTTGCAAAAATGGACTTGCCCTTTAAGTGCTCAGCACTGACTGATTTTCAGTTGCCCTCTTTAGAGCCTCATGTTTTCAGCAAACAAAATCCACAAGGGATAACACTGGAGGCAAAGCGGGAGCCTGAGGAAGGATTAGGCAATCACATGATTGTCATACTGGGATCACGTATAGTCAGCATAGCATACATCCGATTGTGGGCAGCTATACCTCTCTGCACCTTGGAGGTCACACGGCAGGCAGGAGTCTATACGCCAAGCAGCTGCTGCAGAACCTCTTTAAGAGTCATCATGGGTTGAATGACATAAGCCCACCAGTTGTCAGTTGTCATTTAGGAGAATGGGGGCTGTAGTGCAAGCAGCGCCCCCCTGGTATTTATTTATTTTTTTGCATCGCCATGCCCACTTTTCTGTGCCACTCCGCCTTTTTTTTGGTGCTTTGCCCCACCCCCTGACTACATGGTACAGTTAAAGAAGAACTCCCGACAAAAATTTTATTCCATGTCCTGCTAGAAATGTACATGATATAATCTGTAGTGAATGTCATTTTCTTACCAGTGTCTGAATTTTTGAGTTATATCATCCTGAAGTTTCTTATCTGTGTCATGTGACCAACAATTAGACCCACCAACTCACACATAGACTTATGTGTGGGCAGGAAGTCTAATTCTCTATGTATTCCTATGAGACTGAAAGTGAGGCTCCCATAGGAATGAATAGAGCAGTGACTGGCTTCCTGTCCTGGGTCAGTTGGAGGTCAGGGAGTTGGTCACATGACCCAGCTACAATAAGAAGAGAGGTTTTTACTCACAGAAACAGTCACTGATAAGAAAATGACATTCACTACAGATTATTTCATGCACCTTTTTAACAGGTCAGAGAATAAAAATTTTTGCGGGAATTTTCTTTAAATCATGTGGAGAGCTGTTTTCCAGACTACAGTTGCCCTCCGTGCTGCTCCCGGGAGTCCGGGAGGTCTCTCCTTTGTGCCGTAGCCTACCAAACATCCAGCGTATTTCTAATGTCTATGGAGGCCTCCTGACTCCCCCCCGACAGATGATGTAGAAGGAGATAAGCATTGGGCATGTTGGATTTTAACTGCCCCATCCTTATGTTTCCAGGAGATAAAACTCTGTCAGAGGTGTCTGGAAGCAGCTTTCTCACCTCTCCACATGCATGCTCGGCTCGGCACATGTATGGGAGGATCGGGAGAGATAGCTGTCGGCCAAATGAGCGTTCGGCCGGAAACTGCCCCGTGTATGGTCAGCTATACCGATTACTGATTACCAGGCAGGGCTCTCACACAAATGTGTACAGTGCTCCGTGTGTGAGTGTGATCCTCCGTTCTGGACACTGCTCGTCTTGCACGGCACTATACTGATTTATAATGTTGTGTGCCCCTGCATGACCTTACTGATACAGAATCGTAGTGACATAAAGCTGCCAGTATGATCCTGTACCAGTGTGCAGAGGTACACAGCATTATAAATCAGTATAGTGCTGTGCAAGACGAGTAGTGTCCAGGAAGGAGGATCGTGCTCATACACAGAGCGTGATTCCCGCACTGGAGACACTTGTGAAACAGCTCTAAGGGAGGGAGGGGGAGGAGCCTGTCGGTGACTGAGTGACAGAGGAAGTAGCCCTGTGAACTAATATGGCTGACAGGAAGTAGTCACATGGTGGAGTTCAACTGAAGAGAAAAGTCTGAAATGTAAGCCATAGATTATACAAAACTATAATTTTTTTCTCATTGTTCAAAGCTTTCAAAATGGGGTGGAGTTTGTTTTGTTTTTTTTTATGAGTGGGGATGAGCTTCAATACCAGTAACAGCCATGAGCAAGGGTGGCGTTGTTCTAGGAAAAAAAAATATTTTTTATTTTCTAAAATCTCCTTCCTGAATATGCAAATAGAGAAAAGCAGTATATTACAGCACCCCCATGTGATCTGTGCCCACGAGTCCAGCAGGAGTGATTGAGAGGGACTCTTCTGTGGCCATGGCCGGGCAGGTCCTGCTTCTTCTCAAAATACAAGCACATTGGCGTGACTGACAGGTATGTAATGGACGTGTATAAGACCTAATACCCGATTAACACTCTTTTCATTCCAGGCATTGGCTTGTTGTAAAGGAGGACAAAGTCCACGTTACAGCGCGGCAGGAGCCACGAATGGTGCTGATAACGGCGACCTGCGGCAAAGGCCACTTAACCCTCAGCGCCCCAGAAACGGATGATATCCAAATCCCACTGAAGCTCCCTACAACAAATGAAATTTTTACATGCAAGTAGGTGAAAGAAACCATGAGGCCATACAGTACCAGACCTCGGGATCCTCTGTCATCTTCTTGTCTGAGACTAAGGGGCTATGGGAAATATTAAAGGGGGTGTCCAAAATTAGATTTTTTTTGTATAAATATTGGATATATATATATATATATATATATATATATATATATTATATATATATAAAGGCTGCATACTAGAAAACTGACACGTTTTCCAGAAACAGAGCTCCAAATCCTATGTCATTAAAGAGCGCTTGTCAGCTGGATCAACACTAGTAAACCAGCTAGTCTGCCTAATAGGGTTGATCCTGCTGATTAAAATGATACCTGGCTTGTGAATATCGGTTGTGGCGTTCCTGAGAAATAAGACCTTTTGAGTTCTCCAGGAATTAGTTAAAATGGCCGCCAGCAGCCTGTTCTAGAATGTGAGCAGGACTGGTTTCCTCCAATTGTAGAACTGTCTAGGGGGGTGAATGGTGGGGTATCACTACACACTACTCTGCACTTGTATTTACTGCATATTGGTGAGTGTTCCTGTCAGGCTGCTCAGCTATGGTGACATATCATAGGCAGGATTGTACCATTACCATCTATCGTAGAGCAGTGTATGGTGAGGCCCCGCCCTCTGGCCCCCCTAGGCAGCTCTGGAGTTATCCAGTCCTCCTCACATTCTAGAACAGGGTGCTTCGGGCCATTTTAAATAATTTCCGCAAATTTAAGCAAATTGGGGTTTCGGTCCACCGAGGGGAGTGGCCAGCACTGGGAAGCTAAGCCCCGCCTATTTGCTCACTGAAGCCCTCACCTGCATCAAGAATAAAAGTCTTTTTTATTTGTTTCACACAGATACAGCATTAGACCAAACCCTACTCCTCCATGTTTCTCATCTTAATTTTCTACATACTGTTAATAAGGATGTTTTAATATGTGCAAATGAGCCTCTAGGAGCAATGGGGGCGTTACCATTACACCTAGAGGCATGATCACGTTTACACTGCCTGGTCCTGTCAATCAAAGTGCAGAGGGAGAGGCAGTTGCAGAGAGAGCAGAGCCTCTAGGTGTAACGGCAACTCCCCTGTTGCTCCTAGAGGCTCATTTGCATATATCAAAATTTAATTTTCCTCAGCAATGCGGACACATAGGAACATGGGACCAACACAGATGCCTTCAGCTGCCAAGTGCACATGTAACAGGTTGGCCAGTGTCATAGGTACAAAACTGCTGACAGATGCTCTCACTTAGCTTTCCATGAATGGCCGCCCCACCCCCATCTTTATCCTTCGTTCAGAAGCGGCCTTCGCTCAGTTCTACATTTCATAGATCTAAATAAGAAATCGGTACTCCCTGTCCAGACATTACACTAGAAATAGCCCCCCCCCCTTCCCTCGCAGACCTTCATCACCAAGTTCATGCGCTCCCTCCCTGATGATGGGTGGGGCTCGGAGTTTCTGGGTTCTTAGTCGTCCTACAAGCTGTAAGGGGCTAATTGCTTCCTCATACAGATACTTACACTCCACCTGTCATACCTGCTCCACCGGACTGGTGACATGTCTCCCTGTCTTTCCTGGGCTGGACTCCTCCCTCAGAACACTCTCATCAGCCAGAGATATGGAGATGGTCTACACAGACTTTCCACAGATCACATATTTCACCCCTCAGAGGTTTTAGGATAAGCATTGTCTCCACAAACAGATATCGCTCACTGTCTGTGGTCTTGTGATGCCCTTCAGCCTTTCTGGGCAAGGGACCATGACTTTACCCAAACTCCAAACACACATAACCAACTTTTTTGGTGATTTGAATGTTTATATTTTTAAAAACATTTTTTACACTATTTTATAGTTTCCATAGGGAATTATAATAAGCATTCCTGCCTTATTTCAGCCACCCACCGGCACCAGACTGGAGAAGTTGGAGAACGGTCAGGTTGGTCACTGGCTGAACACAGCCAGCCAGGCCACCCCCAGCATCACTGCTCCCGGCCCAGAAACAGTACTTGCCGCTGCCCCTGTTGTGTGCCACACCTGCACACAGCCGAGCCGCCCACAGTAAGAGCAATGCTAGTGACTTGAGTTAAAGAAAAGTTCATGAGGGGATTCTTGATGGGGGGTGGGCAGCAGCAAGAAGGGTTCCTGCCTGAGGGGTTGGGGGGGCACTGTAGGTTCATAGAGGACTCAGGACAGTGTGCCCCCCGCCCCCATGAACTCTGCCTGCTGATAGAGGACAGTGTACTCAGCAACACATACCCACTCAGTCACCTTACAGTGTTGGGGGTGAGGAAATGGGGTTGGGTGGTGGTTATGCACACTAAGCATCAGCAGAAAGGAGTTAAAGGGGTTATTCAACCCCTTAAAATGCCCACCAAAATGCACCTCATACAGGTAATACTTATCCCGCTCCCTGGCACCTGCGTTTCTGATGCCCGCACGGCCGCCACTGCATCCCCCCGTCACGTGAATGAAAACATCCAGCGACGTGGGGGGCAGTCAATAGCAGGCCACGATGGGAACGAGCCTCCCTAGCATCGTGGGTGAAGCTAGGGGGGCTCATTTCCGTCGCAGCCTGCTATTGGCTGCACCCGGGCATAAGTATTACCTTTATGCGGTGCCTGGGCATTTTGGGGGGGCATAATAGGGGTTGGATAACCCCTTTAACCCTTAGGATACCAGAGGTTTTTTTATTTTTATTTTTCAGTTCACATATCCATATGGGGGCTTGTTTTATGCGGGATAAGTTGTATTTTAATATGGCATACAATGAAGTGGGAAGCGGGCAAAAAAGTCCATATGGGGTGGAATTGGGGGAAAAAACCACACAATTCCTCCACTGTTTTATGGGTTTTGTTCCTACGGCGTTCCCTTTGCGGCAAAACTGACCTATGCTCTTCATTCTCTGGGTCAGTAGGAATACAACGGGGTGTGGCAGGGGAGGAGCCAGGCCAGGTGGTGGGATGGGCCAGGGGTTGGGTAATGGGTGGAGTAAGGGGGCCCAATTCAGATTCTTGCTATGGTGCCCAATGATTTCCATGTACGCCCCTGTATGGAACTAATGTGCGGCAGCTTCAGTTTAGACTGAGGCTGCCGCCTAATCATCCAGCTATCCCAATCCTCACTGGGAACACACCTTCTGCTCTTCCAGGTATTAGTGGATCCAGATGCCATGGTCATGTTTGACCACAGCATCTAAAGGACTAAAAGTACTCACGGTATGAAACAGCAGGCACCCAGCAACTCGCGCCTTCTGCACGCGTAAGTGAGCGCCATGCTTAAAGCCCTGCACAGTACATGTATGCTGCTGGTCAAGAAGGGAACAACAGACAACTGGGACTAATGCCTGTAATTGGCGATAACGCTGATTACAGACATCTAACCCCTCAGATGTCATGGTCAATTGTGGCAAAAGTAGCTTTTCCCAGGAGCGCCATAACAGGAAAAAAAATAAAAATGGCTGATTTGCTTTTTTTTCGTCACTTTATCTTCCCAAAAAATAGAATAGATAGTGTTCAAAATGAGCCCCCACACACAGCTATGTAAATGTAAATATAAAAAAAAAGAAAAAAATTTTTTTCCCGAGATTTTTATTTCTTTTTATATTTTAATAGAAATACAAAAATATATGGATATATAGTTGCACAACATGTAATAAGCAATAGGAGTAAAAGTAAATCTGGATATATGTGGCGCTATGCCGACTAAAGATAAAAAAGGAAGTCCTTGGTTACACATATTTGCAAATGCGTGATTATGCCCACTCACCAAACTTCACGGTAACTTCCTGTGGAGTGGGTCCCTACACTCATCTATGCCTCTGTTCAGACTAAATCCAAGTCTCCATTATTCAGGGCGTGTGGAACCAGCTAAATAGGAATCCTATCAGGAAGTCCTGGGTGAATGGGCGTCGCTAGGTCCAAAAGGGTTTGCGGGGCCCATTATATACAACAATAGAAAATTCGGACCAGCGATAAATATATATATATTTTCATAAGTGCATATCCATAAAGCAAAATTATAGAAATACAAAAATATATGGATAGTTAGTCTGAACAGAGGCATAGATGAGTGTAGGGACCCACTCCACAGGAAGTTACCGTGAAGTTTGGTGAGTGGGCATAATCACGCATTTGCAAATATGTGTAACTAAGGACTTCCTTTTTTATCTTTAGTCGGCATAGCGCCACATATATCCAGATTTACTTTTACTCCTATTGCTTATTACATGTTGTGCAACTATATATCCATATATTTTTGTATTTCTATAATTTTGCTTTATGGATATGCACTTATGAAAATATATATATATTTATCGCTGGTCCGAATTTTCTATTTTTTTATATTTTAAAGCACAAGAAAAACGATGAAAATGTGGTATCAGTTAAATCGTACTGACCCAGAGAATGAAGGGCAAAGGTCACTTTTACAGCATAGGGGACACCTTAAAAACAAAACCCATAAAACTATAACGGAATTGTTTTTTCCACCCCATTTGGAATTTCTTTTCCATCTTCCCACTACATCATACGCCATATTAAATGGTGCCTTTAGAAAGTATAACTTGTCCCACAGAAAACAATCCCTCATACCGCTTTGTGAATGGAAAAATAAAAAAGTTGTGGTTCCGGGAAGGCAGGGAGTGAAAAATAAAAAGAGAAAATTGCCCAGAACTGAAAGGGTTAGAAAAAAATTATTGTTAATGATAATAATAATAATAATGCTAGGTACACTTCACGTTTTTGGCCCATGTTTAACGTATACCTTAAACATCCTGCAGACTCCTGAAAAAAAGCATATATGTTAACCTATATGTTTTTTTTTTTTTTTTATAATAGAACCCTATGGTGACGGATGCCACTGGTATGTTTTTGTATACATTAATCATCGGACAAAAACTTCATGTGAATCTAGCCTTAAAGGGGTTATCCCATGAATAATAAAGGTAGAACCAGCCCTGTATCTCACATGCATCCAGAGATTAAAGGGGTATTCCCATCTCACAAATGTAGTTTGTATAGTTAGATATAGCCATACCAATATTATTACTAATAGAATGTATTTATATAAAATGCACCGTTTAGAAGATTTTCCTATTTGTATTTCCATTGTCCCACACACATCAGTCAGGCCGTTGCCCCTAGTTACGACCACCGCGGCCATGTAGTAGTGGTGGCCGGCTTGTTCTTGTTCAAACCCGCTCTGAGGTAACTGCTGGATTGTGAACACACATTACATGAACATGTGGAGACACATCTTAGGGTTGTAGCATTTTTGTCTGCGCTTCCAAAACGCAGAGAAACAGATCCTGTTCCAAGATCAATTCATCTCTATGGAGCAGGATCCGTTTATAAATTCTGCGTTTTGGACGGATCCTGACCACTGCGTTTCGGACTGGTAGCGTCCAGAACGCAGATGTGAAAGTGCCCTAAGATGTGTCTCCGCATGTTCATGTAATGTGCGTTCACAATACAGCAGTTACCTCAGAGCGGGTTTGAACAGGAGCAAGTCAGCCACCACTACTACATGGCCACGGTGGTCGTAACTAGGGGCAACGGCCTGACTGATGTGTGTGGGACAATGGAAATACAAATAGGAAAATCTTCTAAACGGTGCATTTTATATAAATACATTCTATTAGTAATAATATTGGTATGGCTATATCTAACTATACAAACTACATTTGTGAGATGGGAATACCCCTTTAAGGTAGTGTCTTTTCCACTGCAGCTAAGGAGGCGTGTCTCAGCTCTCCCTATCACAGCTCAGGAGGTGTGTCACAGCTCTCCCTATCGCAGCTCAGGAGTCGTGTCTCAGCTCTCCCTATCACAGCTCAGGAGGTGTATCTCAGCTCTCCCTATCACAGCTCAGGAGGTGTGTCTCAGCTCTCCCTATCACAGCTCAGGAGGCGTGTCTCAGCTCTCCCTATCGCAGCTCAGGAGGTGTATCTCAGCTCTCCCTATCACAGCTCAGGAGGCGTGTCTCAGCTCTCTCTATCACAGCTCAGGAGGTGTGTCTCAGCTCTCCCTATCACAGCTCAGGAGGCGTGTCTCAGCTCTCCCTATCACAGCTCAGGAGGTGTGTCACAGCTCTCCCTATCGCAGCTCAGGAGTCGTGTTTCAGCTCTCCCTATCACAGCTCAGGAGGCGTGTCTCAGCTTTTCCTATCACAGCTCAGGAGGTGTGTCTCAGCTCTCCCTTTCACAGCTCAGGAGGTGTGTCTCAGCTCTCTCTATCACAGCTCAGGAGGCGTGTCTCAGCTCTCCCTATCACAGCTCAGAAGGCGTGTCTCAGCCCTCCCTATCACAGCTCAGGAGGCGTGTCTCAGCTCTCCCTATCACAGCTCAGGAGGCGTGTCTCAGCTCTCCCTATCACAGCTCAGGAGGTGTGTCTCAGCTCTCTCTATCACAGCTCAGGAGGCGTGTCTCAGCTCTCCCTATCACAGCTCAGAAGGTGTGTCTCAGCTCTCCCTATCACAGCTCAGGAGGCGTGTCTCAGCTCTCCCTATCACAGCTCAGGAGGCGTGTCTCAGCTCTCCCTATCACAGCTCAGGAGGCGTGTCTCAGCTCTCCCTATCACAGCTCAGGAGGCGTGTCTCAGCTCTCCCTATCACAGCTCAGGAGGCGTGTCTCAGCTCTCCCTATCACAGCTCAGGAGGCATGTCTCAGCTCTCCCTATCACAGCTCAGGAGGCGTGTCTCAGCTCTCCCTATCACAGCTCAGGAGGCGTGTCTCAGCTCTCCCTATCACAGCTCAGGAGGCGTGTCTCAGCTCTCCCTATCACAGCTCAGGAGGCATGTCTCAGCTCTCCCTATCACAGCTCAGGAGGCGTGTCTCAGCTCTCCCTATCACAGCTCAGGAGGCGTGTCTCAGCCCTCCCTATCACAGCTCAGGAGGCGTGTCTCAGCTCTCCCTATCACAGCTCAGGAGGCGTGTCTCAGCTCTCCCTATCACAGCTCAGGAGGCGTGTCTCAGCTCTCCCTATCACAGCTCAGGAGGCGTGTCTCAGCTCTCCCTATCACAGCTCAGGAGACAGTTGAAAGATGAAACTGAGCATGTGCGGCCTTCTCAGTGAGCAGGTCAAAGAAATAAGAAATTAAGTGGCGCTATACAAATACATTTTACTGAATAACTCAATAGGTATACAAAATCTTTAATGACATGCAATTACAAAAGTATTCAGACCCAGGTGCTGGTTTGAAAACTGTAGAATATTTTTCGTGCGACAACACCTTTAAAGTCTTTTTTTCTTAGGAATGAAACAGCCAATTTTCACAAGACATAGTTTTTATCAGCAGTATCAACCCTATAACACAGTATTGTTGACTCAATGGGGTGATCCTGCCGACAGATGCTCTTTAAACTATAAAGTTCCACTAGGGGGAACTTATCGAGAACTGAACTTATTTATTATAGAGCTATATGATGGAAAATTTTTGACAGTGCCCACAAGAGCCAGTCAGATATTGATTTTCACCATGACTTCAGATCCGACCTTGCAGCCGGCATATAACGGCACCTCCGGTTTTCTATGCTTCCGTTTAATCACATGACTCCATTGTATTTTTTTTTCCTTCCAGGGTTTTCGGCAATGAGGTTCAGGGCAGGGACTGTGGAGATGAAGCCTCGGATTGGGTGACCAGCTTCTTAAAGAGCTCTCAGACTTATCGGATCGTATACTTCGAAGACCAAATGAAGCCCAGGAATCCGAAGAATGAGTACCCACTGTATGATGAGAACGATCAGGTTAGTAGGTGGCAGGGTGGGAGTTAAAGGGGAACTCCAGATAACATCTTAACAGGTGACGCTGGCCTGTGTGGGGCTGGTGAGTAGTGTAGGCAATATTCTGCAACTTTGCAATTACTTTGCTTTTCCTATACTAACCTTGAATTACAGAAAATTGATTGTAGTGTGCACACTCCACAACTAGTATGCTAGTAAGATGATTATTTGTTAATGAAAAATAATGTTCTATTGTAGAATTCTAAATTTATTTCTTACAGAAGAAAAACATCTAAAAAAATAATAATAGAAAATTGTATAAATAAGAAAAATGGAAAGCAATAAAAAAATAATAAAAGGTATTTACCAGCGCTGGTTAAAAATATAACATTGAATAAAAAACACTTAACCCTTTCCCGACATGTACGGCGCTGGTGCGGTGCGGGGACATGACGCCCACTCGCGGGTGCGGCGGGCGTCATGGCCGGCAAGTCTCTGCTGTTTCTAACAGCAGAGACTTGCCGCTACTTACCGCCATCGGCGGCGTCTTCCTGGGCCTTCTGATGCCGTGATCACACGTGATCACGGCATCAGGATGCGTCTGGACCCGGAAGCGTACGCTTCCAGTTGGTGTACAGACGTCCCGAGTGGCCAATCGGGGTGTCTGTACACCATATGAAAACTGTAATCCTCGCTGGTGAGGATTACAGTTTTCAAACTGCAATTCTTATTCAGGCCAGGATAATAAATGAGCAATTTTTGGATTTAACTCCATCTAGTAAATCCCTGATTGCTCATAAAGAAAAAAAAACACAATATATTAGCTCATATTTGAGCTTTAAAATAATCACAAAAAAATTTAAAAAAAAATTCCCGGGGGGAAACTTTAATTGATGCAACCCATATAAATGTGCCTAAAGACATACTATGATGAACATACCACTGAGGAAGGGACAGAGTTAAGGTCCCGAAACGCGTTTGGTAACTAGTGGAGTCATATTTAGGCACAGAATATTTTGGAATATGAAAGAACACCAAAAGACTTTGAAAATAACTAATAGACTAATAATTTGCACTTCTGTAATTGCATCTACCAATTTACCCTACTAAATTCCTTAGTAGAGTTCGGGCTGGAATATTGATACACCAACGCCCGGAATACAGAGAGCACAACGCCTTGAACACACAGAGTATTGCACCAACGCTCCGGCCACTGAGAGTGCTCAGTCTGGAACAAGCGCCTAGTGAAGTTCGGGCTGTAGCCGAGCGCATCCAGACATCACTGAAGATACCTACTGGGAGCGCCGCATCACTCTTCCTGAAGTCTCCGGTGAGACACTCTGAACTTAGCACTAAGGTACGCGGAGAAGCCGGGAACCCACGTGGGACGCCGGCAACCAGCGCTCCGGTGAATACACCGATCGGTAAAGTATAAATCAACATTCCCACAAGCTATATTGGTGACTATTTGATAACATTGTGCTATTTCCAGCTATACAATTACTTTATGCCATCATGCTGCTTCATCCTATATGACTGGTAACATGATAATATAGAAGCTGATGAATTAAATTGAAATACATCAAAAAACGGGAATTAGGATTCCATATTGACTCTATACTGAAACGGGAAACAGAACTATATTGATTTTATACTTGCTACATTATACCTATTACACTATCTGAGCTATTGTTTGATACATTGTTTTGATACATTGTTTGACACATGTCTGATAAACAGAAACAGTGTGGCATAATATATGTGTATATTAAAGCTCAGAGAGCAACACATTGCTCTCTAGAGATATCATATTAACTCATAAGCCACATTTCTGTTGTATACACACCAATTTAAGTGTTTTTTATTCAATGTTATATTTTTAGCCAGCGCTGGTAAATACCTTTTATTATTTTTTTTATTGCTTTCCATTTTTTTTTTATTTATACAATTTTCTATTATTTTTTTAGATGTTTTTCCTGTGTAAGAAATAAATTTAGAATTCTACAATAGAACATTATTTTTCATTAACAAATAATCATCTTACTAGCATACTAGTTGTGGAGTGTGCACACTACAATCAATTTTCTGCCTAATACTATCCACATATACGGCTTGGGGTGAGCCGGTAGTTTGTGGCACCTCCAATCTATATCCACAGATACGGTGAGCCACTGTAATATTTATCCTATAACCTTGAATTACACCCTCAGAGCTGCATTCACAATTCTACTACTTTCCTAATGACTGTTAGCCAAGGGCTTGCATATCATAGAGGGAGTCCATGGGGCTGCTCTGAGGTCCTTAGAGGGAGAGAAATGGAGGATTCTCATGGGTGGGGGAAAATTGGAAAATTAAATGGTGGGCTAGTGGAGTGTCATGGAGGGTGCCACAAGCCACTTTGCCTTGGACATAGTAGTAGATACGTGGCTTGGACAGTGCACTGAACCTTTGGGGCATATGAAAGAAAGCTTTGGTGCGATTTGGGGCACCAGGACTTCCCGACATGGGTGGGGGTGTCAAGTAGTGCCTAAAAGGGGCCTCATTTTTAACATTGGTATTAGGCCCTCACTAACGAAGCCTCCTTGCCGGGTATTATAGGTATAGAAACCTGGGGTGGACTGGGAACTTAAAGTAGCCCTTGAAAAAAAAAAAAATTGGACCATATTGTAGGAGGGTCCACATTGACAGAGGGAGGGCAGAAAAAATAGGCAGGGCCAACACAAGTAGGCGGGGCTAACAATACTACAGTGAAACACAAAATACCGCCCCTGCAGAACCAAATGAGAAAGTGTATAGAAAGTGTAATGCAATGTGGGAGATGCAGGATTTACATCACGGTTTAGTAGTTTGATATAGAAGCTGCCCCCCCTCCAAAAAAAAATAAAAAATGCATCATCTCATGACTGTCAGCGTAGTTCCAGTACAATAAAATTAGCAGATGGATGAATCCTAAATGAAGCTTTGGAGGTAACTAGAGAAGAAGACCTTTTGTGACTCTAAATCAGTGCAAGAAAAGCAAAGTGTGACGATCAACGTTGTGAATTTCTGATTGGCTCTGCTATCCCCATCCGGTCCTGCAGGTGGCGTATTCTGATCTTGCCCCCTTCCTGCTGCTCTCTGAAGCCTCAGTGACAAATCTCAACACTAAACTGGAAAAGAAAGTGACCGTTAGAAACTTCCGTCCAAATATAGTGATTTCCGGATGCGACGCGTTTGCTGAGGTAAGCCTCTTTGTTTCCGTTACTTAATCTTGATAGTGAACTACGTACAACAGAGACAGACCAGGTAAATGCCAGGGGGTAAGACTACTTTCACACTACAGTTTTTGCTTGATCTGGCATGGATCATTAAAAACGCTTCCGTTACTGATAATACAACCGTCTGCATCCGTTATGAATCAATCCGGTTGTATTATCTTAACATAGCCAAGATGGATCCGTCCCCCATTGACTTTCAGGGGAGTTCATGACGGATCCGTTTTCTATTGTGTCAGAGAAAACGGATCCGTCCCCATTGACTTGCATTGTTGGTCATGACGTATCCGTCTTGCTCCGCATCCCAGGATGGAAAGTAAACCGCAGCATGCTGCTCTCCGGTATGAGAACGGAACGAAGTACATTTTGGAGCACTGCGTTCTGTTCAGTTACGTTTTGTCCTCATTGACAATGAATGGGGACAAAAAGGAAGCGTTTTTTTTTTTCTGGTATTGAGACCCTATGACGGATCTCAATATCGGAAAATAGAAACGCTAGTGTGAAAGTAGCCTAAGAGGGGTCACACAATGCTACTTTCATAAAGTCATAGCAGTTACCTGCAGTGGCCACTAGAGGGCGTTCACTGCCTATAGATTGGGACTGCTCCCGTTGAGCCCTTACCTATCAATGGTAATCTCTATATGTAAATGAAGCCTCAGGGCATGTACCTCCTGAGCACCCGGCAAAGCTCATAGAAAAGCAGGAGCCACATCGGCACATGCCCGACCAGTGCTGTAGTCTATTCTTAGGCCTGGCGTAAAATTTTTAGAATTCCGTCCGGATGTCCGGGCTGAGCTTCAGCACACATTCACTTATTTATTTTTTATGTTCACTGTGTGTTCACTTTCCACATTTTGTTTGTCACTAGGATTTCAGGGTTGCAGCACCCTTATGGGCTACCGCCTGAGGTCTGGGGGGAGGGTTTGTGGTCATCAGGTTCCTCATGCCCCTGCAAAACCCCTTGGGGTCCAGACTCAGTAGTGTAGAGCTCCGTGCCAACACCTAGGGTGGCAGCCTAGGTGAAAGCCAAAGCACAGATTGGCGTATTCCCGGCTGTTTCGGTTGGGGATTGCCTTTTTTTTCTCGGTCCCTTGCAGGTGCCTTCGGGCCCGGAGAGACTGGGAAAGGATTACGGGGGACTCTTCTCTTATGGAGAGGGCCTGCGATAGACCACACAGTTTTGTTGCACGGGTGAAGAAAGCACACTTCTTGAGCTTAAAAAACCCAAAAAACTGCTGTAGATCCACATTGGTGACCGTGATCAGTGAAAATAAGGACTATACACCACAAGGGGCATGGAGCGGATGGTAATCAATGACTACAGAATGGCCCATTATAAAAAAAAACAAAATTAAGATAAGTTCTTATTACTAGATTACACATTGAGATTGGAATACCCCTTTAATTGCGTGAAGGCAGGTAGATATGAACTGATGGTAGACACACAGTGGAGCTCTCGGTAGAGGTTGGACCGGTTCTGAGATTCACTATGGGTCCCTATGATTTCAGTTTCTTTTACTTAAAGGGGTATTCCCATCATAGACAATGGGGCCATATCACTAGGTGCGGTGGAAGTGGGACCCGCACCTATATTGAGAACGGAGCGGGGATCACTGTGCCAGGAGGACCCAAGGTTTCCCGGCGTCCGGCCACCACCCGCTGCTCCCATAGAAATGAATGAGAGTGCACCGCGCATGCACGGCCACCACTCCCATTCATTTCTATAGGGCCAACGGAAATAGCCGAGCCAGCGCTTGGCTATTTTCGGCGGCCCCCATAGAAATGAACGGAGGCTGGCTGCGCATACGCAATGCACCCTCCTTCACTTTTGGAGTTCTGTTCTCGATATCGCTGGGACCCGCACCTATAAGACAATGAGGGCATATCCTAGCGATGGGAATACTCTGTTAAAAGGGGTACTCTGGTATACAAAAACTTGATTCCTATTAAAAGTATATGGTACAAAATATAAAATTCTCAATGTACAGGAAAAAATCTTTTTTCCAACATAATCTCTTACCACTTACCAGCCCACAATGTGATGCTTATAGCTCTTACCAGTGGGGTGGGACCAGCCCACCACCTAACAACCATTTCTAAGATCAACCAGTTAACTACTTCTTTCCTACATACAGCCTTTTAAGATTCAGGTGCACAATAAAGCCACGTTAACCACTTTCGACCACTGAAGGTGCAAGGTCAGCAAATATTAACCCTTAATAGCAATAAACTTCTCAACAGTTTTACCAATTTTAGCAGTGAACCACTGGGTCACAGCACAGGCACCCATATCATCCACTACACCAGAATTTCCTGAATACCATTCTCTCCGGAACAAGCAAAGCAATGTCGCAGGAATTAGAGGAGGTGTGGTGGACAAGCGAGAAAAACCACTCTGGTGGGATGAAGGGTTGACCACGGGAGCTACTGCTACGTGCTACTAATGGGCCAGTTTTGATTAGTTCTTGATATGTACAGAGATATTAAAAATACTGATTTAGTCCAAATTCTGGAAAATCAACAGTAGCACACATAGATATAGCTCCAGGGCTGGGAACATTCCCGTCCATGATAATCTCATGATAAAAGTGCATGTCGCCTCGTCATCCCCTGTAAAAGGCGAGGAACTACAGCTTATGTTTCGGTGAAATGGCTCCATCTAGTGGTAGAAGTGTGGAACATCGCCTGTGATAGAAGGCTTTATAGTTGCATGAATATGCCGTATTTTTTAAGAACATAGAAATCTGTTGTATCTGCGTCTAGTTGGTCAGCAGGTGGCCACTACTGCCGTACCTGATCCTGCCCCGACGCAAAAATTTTGACACTTTTATTACCCGGCCTCCTCCCATATTCATCCTCCCATGTCATGTGGACCATTTGGCAGTATTAGTACATTTTTGCCATTGTACCACTTTTGGATTCTCTTAGGACCATTGCTGAATGGCTATCAGAGACCCTTTGTTGTGGCCTCCACGCCTGGATCTCAATGGGGTATTTATCGCTGGCAGGCAGAAGTGTGCATTAGGGAGTTGTTAGTTTGGGAATTGCTCCCGCTCATTTGCAATTTTCTTTGCTCTTTCTTTCAGGACACCTGGAAGGATATACAGATCGGCAAAGAGGTGATTCTGAGACGCGTCATGCCTTGTCCCAGGTCAGCACCCCCCAAATTCTTTTACAAGGAGTGCCAATGCTAGTATCATGGGGTTTACTGACTTCTGGTGTATTTTGTTTGACAGATGTATCCTGACCACTGTGGATCCTGACACTGGAATTATCGATATGAAGGAGCCGCTGAATACGCTACGGAGGTTAATTACAATTTCCCAATCTTCTTGTCATGAACCACTGTTTCTAATATAAAACCCTGTTTTGTTTATTCAGCTCCTATACAGACCCATGTGTCTCCATGGTTACAGACTCCAAACAAACCCTCTGTAGTCTGATCCTCCTACTACTTGCTAACCTAACTAATGTACATTAGCAATAAGTCCTTAACTGATGGAAAGGAGCGCGACTGCAGGATCCGACTACACAGGGTTTGTTTGTCGTCTGTTACCATGGAAACAGATTTACACAGGAGCTTTAAAGGGGTTTTGTCATTTCAGACTTTGATGGCAAATCAGATGACCCCTTTAATGGAGGATGTGGCTATGTAATACATTGTCTGCAATAATAGGTTCATGTTCCATGCCACTGTCATAGACATTATTATTATTTTTTTCTTCCAGTTATCGCCTCTGTGACATGAAGGACAAAGAAGTTTACAAGTCGTCTCCACTATTCGGTCAATTTTTAAAGCCGATAAAGAGGGGTACACTAAGAGTTGGTGATCCGGTGTACCAGATAACGTACTGAGCTCTGAAGAACCTGCAAGAGACTAGAATCGTGAGATTCATGAAATTCTATATATTCTCAATCAGCCAATCAGAAGCTATCGTTACGCTCTCTAACCTGGAAAACTCAGTGGGGTAGATATGATAATAAAAATGCCACAGAATTTTGGCAAAAAAAATTCTAGAACAGAATAAGGCTACTTGCGTTTGCAGGATCCGTTTGTGAGATCCGTCTCAGGTTCTCATAAACGGTCCTGAACTGATCATTTTTTCCCTAATGCATTGTGAATGGAAAAGGATCTGTTCAGAATGCATCAGTTTTGCTTCAGTTCAGTCTCCATTCCGTTTTGGAGGCGGACACTAATACGCTGCCTGCAGCGTTTTGGTGTTCGCTTGACGGAAACGGATCCAAACGGATCTGTCATGACTCACAATGTAAGTCAATGAGGACGGATCCGTTTTGTCTGACGCAACAGAAAACGGATCCATCCTCCATTGACTTTCAGTGGAGTTCATGACGAATCCGTCTTGGCTATGTAAAAGATAATACAAACGGATCCGTTCAGAACGGATGCAGACGGTTGTATTATCATGACGGATCCGTTCGTGAGAGCCTGGACTGATCTCACAAATGGATCCTGCAAACGCAAGTGTGAAAGTAGCCTAAGCAAAGTAATAGGTAATATAAGCCAACACCAGACAGTCTAAGGGTGTGTAAAGTGGTAGGAGAGCAGGTCCCACCTTACCAATGGGGATGCCATGTTTTACTATGTTGGTACACGGGGTGGCTGGTGTGCCGGTGGAGCGGCAGACAACTAGTAGTCTGGGAGGTGCACCCTGTCAATATGGCGCAGGGGAATGCCCATCCCAGTCGCCATTGTTGGTAGGGGAAGATGGCCTCGTTAGCTTCAATGATCAATGTGGGGTCTTGATGCGCTGAGGTGTAGCGTTGCCCAAAGGGGTATTCCCATCTCACAAATGTAATTTGTATAGTTAGATATAACCATACCAATATTATTACTGATAGAATGTATTTATATAAAATGTACCGTTTAGAAGATTTCCCTATTTGTATATCCATTGTCCCACACACATCAGTCAGGCCGTTGCCCCTGGTTACGACCACCGTGGCCATGTAGTAGTGGTGGCCAGCTTGCTCCTGTTCAAACCCGCTCTGAGGTAACTGCTGTATTGTGAACACACATTACATGAGCATGCGGAGACACATCTTCTGGTACTTTCACATCTGCTTTCTGGGCGCCACCAGTCCAAAACACAATGGTCAGGATCCGTCTAAAATGCAGACTTTATAAACGGATCCTGCTCCATAGAGATGAATTGATCTTGGAACAGGATCCGTTTCTCTGTGTTTTAGAAGCGCCGACAGAAATGGTACAACCCTAAGATGTGTCTCCGCATGGTCATGTAATGTGTGTTCACAATACAGCAGTTACCTCAGAGCGGGTTTGAACAAGAGCAAGCCGGCCTCCACTACTACATGGCCGCGGTGGTTGTAACTAGGGGCAACGGCCTGACTGATGTGTGTGGGACAATGGAAATACAAATAGGGAAATCTTCTAAGGGCTCGTTCACATCACCGTTCAGCCCTTCCGTTCTCCTGCTCTGTTATAGGAGGAGGAGAACGGAAAGGACGGATTCGGGACATAACTGAGCCGAACGGAGCCTAAGGGACCCCATAGACTATAATACTCAGAAGATGATTTTTGAAGCGGAGACAAAAGTCCCGCGTGCACAACTTTTGTCTCCACTCCAAAAATCATCTTCTGAGCGGAAACCTAACAGACCCCATTATAGTTTATGGGGTCCTTAGGCTCCGTTCGGCTCAGTTATGTCCAGAATCCGTCCTTTCCGATCTCCTCCTCCTATAACGGAGCAGGAGAACGGAAGGGCTGAACGGTGAACGAGCCCTAAACGGTACATTTTATTAATAATAATATTAGGCCCCATTCACACGAAGCATGTGCGCATGGACAAGTATAGGCATTTTCAATGGGGCCGCATGGCGGGTGTTCCGAGCGCTGCTGAACACACGCCGGGCGGCCCCCGTATATTTGCGGGTCCGCAGTGTTGCGGGCCCGCAAATATACGTTCGTGTAAATGGACCCTTAGTATGACTATATCTAACTATACAAATTACATTTGTGAGATGGGAATACCCCTTTAAGTCAGCACATAAGGAAGGGGGTTTCACCCACCACTCAGATGAAGTGAAGCATTTTTTGAGCGTGTGTGGCCGGAGAGCTAAGGAACCTTAAAGGGGTTGTCCAAGAATGAGGTGGTTTTGGAAACCTCCCCCCCCCCACTTGGCCAGACTGTTCCTGGAGATGGATCCTCACTCTGTTTCCTTCTGACCTGCTCCGCTGGTCTCCCTCACTGAAAACATTTGGTTTGAATGCTGCAGAGGTGAAGTGGTGGTGAAATGAGAAATGGTCACATGATGCAAGGGGATACGGTCAATGATTGGCTGCAGGTGGCATCAAACTGGAAGTTTTCAGCGAGGGAGGGGAGTGGAGCAGGCCAGAAGGAAAAGGAGTGAGGATCCATCTCTCGGAAGCAGGTAAGTAAGACTCCCTTTACAGATCTGGCCAAGTGTGGGGGGAAGGGGTTGCACAAGTCCTTTAAACTAATGGGAGCTCTGGGAAAAAAAAAAGACAGCGAGTAATATTTCTCCATTCCACCCCGCAAACTTTTAATTTTTTTTATAGTTTCTCCATCACATTAAATGCTGCGGTAAAAAAATAGAACTTAGGCGTCATGCACATAACCGTATTTTGCATCCGTGTCCGATCTGCATTTTTTGCGGATTGCACATGGCTCCTATTATTTTTATGGGTCGCAAAAAAACGGACCGCATCTGTGTGTCTCATCTGCCAAAAGATAGAACATGTTCTATTCTGAGTCACAAAATCCGGACCATGGACCCTTTGAAGTCAATGGGTTTGCAAAAAAAATGGACGTCACATGGACAACATCTGTGTTCTGCAGACCACAAAGTGGAAACGACCGTGTGAATGGGGCCGTATCTATTCCGCAATATTGCGGAATAGATGCGGCCCCATTCACCTCTATGGAGCGGGGAGCCTCCGATGAAGCAGGTCCTATACTTGTCCGCACGCACGGACAAGTATAGGCATTTTAAATGGGGCCGCCCGCACGCTCGGAACACACGCCGGGCGGCCCCCGTATTATTGCGGGTCCGCAATAATGTGGACCCGCAATAATACGGCCGTCTGAATGGGGCCTTATCCTGCAAAAAACGAGCCCTCATACTATTGCAGCGGACCGGTACCACAGGGGGGGACACGTGAGCTTAAGGGATATGTCACAGTGTGGTGTTGCCGATGGTTATTACTCACGGTTCTGCTGACTGCCCCTGGACCGGCATGTAGTTGCGTGGAGGGTGGACACGACTTCCCTCGGGGCACACTCCGTACGCAGGACTCCACCGGATGGTCAGATGAGGTGCCCTTGGTGGTGATTTTGACCGTGTCGGTCGGCTGGGTCCTGGTTATCCGTGACGCCAGTGTCTTAAGGTAGACACACCCTTGGTAGCAATAATGAGGCAGTTTAAGATGTAAAATAAACTCTTTACTTTTGCCTTGAGATTGAATGTCATAAAGGTACAATTTCTTTAGTAGGCAGCAGATGTTACAGATTAGTATTGTAAAACTTCTAAGGCAGTGATGGTAGGTTACTGTAGCTTTAAATCCTGTTACTCTTAATTTCTCCTTCTAGTCAGTCCCCTGATAAAACTAGTCTTGGCTCTGGATAAAATGAGATTAATATTCCAGGGTATGTTGGCCCTGCACGGCAGGAATTAATACTTCTGCACCGTGTAACTTTAGTAGAAACCTGACTGCCCATTGGGGTTTTCAGTAGGTCATTAAATCACAACTTTAGCTTGAAGTTGCTAGGTTTCTGTCCGGGTGCTGTGGAGCTACTCCCAGTCACTATAAGTTTTGCTGACAAAGTCCATGAAGCTGATGAGCTCAGCGTTTACCTTTGACAGGCTTGTAATCCAGTTCATGCCAGTTTCTAGCAGCCAAGAAATGGTAAGTTGCCATCATGGAACTGTGACATGGCCAGTGTCCAGCAGGAATGGCGGTCTTGGGGTGACTCTCTCCTCCTGCACATTGCTTAAGTTGCTTCTGCCTTCCTCTCACATTCTTCTCTAACTGGTAAAACCTCCTCCCTATACCATAGAGGGGTATATTTATATGTTACTGGTCAGCACCATCTAGTGGTGGAAATTGGTATCACTGCCTAGGATGGTCTTACAACACTTTTATACATGTAAATACAGTTCACAATGACATGGCTATACAGAGAAAAAGAAACAAGTTTGTAGTGTCCCTTTCACACGACAAGTGGGACACTGCACTATGTTTATGTTATGTTAACGGAACAAAGTTATGGCTCTTGGAAGGTGAGGATGAAAAAATGTCCTAGCCAGGGTTAAATATTTGTAAAGTAGTTGTCTTTCAAAAAGTCTGATGAGTTTCTGAGGTGGGTAGGAGGTTATGGTTTAACATGACTTGTTCACATGGAGCCAGTGAAGACTGGCTTTAGATCAGGGGTGCACCACCATTGAGGCCAGGTGAGGCGATCGCCTCAGGCAGCACCAGGTAGGGGCAAGAGGGGGGCAGCGGAAGGGCCATGGGCAATGAGCGCTTCCATTGTGGCAAAGGGGTTAGGTTAAGAAATTGGCATGGGGGAGGGGAGGGGGGTGCCATTTCAGTTTTTGCCTCAGGCAGCAGAAAGATACATTCCACTTGGGTAGTTTACCATGTTTTCTCATGAAAATATATGAAGCAATATATTTTTGTATGTAACAACCAATGTGAAAAACAATGCCTACTCACTGTCTCATATCATGCTTCTTGTTTTTATTAAAAACTTTAATAAAAAGAAATTGAAAAAAAAAATGTGCCTAATATTGTGTAGCTCCCCCTTATGCTATCCAAAGAGATTCATCAAGGCATGGACTCCACAAGACTTCTGAAGGTGTCCTGTGAAATCTGGCACCAAGACATTAGCTGCAGATCCTACTGTATATGTCCTGTAGGTTGCTGAGGCCTCCATGGATTGGACTTGTTTTTCCGAGACATCCCAAAGATCATTGATCGGATTGAGATCTAGGGAATTTGAAGACAAGTCATCACCTCAAACTTTTTGTCATGTTCCTCATTCCTGTGTATGTTTGCAGTGTGGTTGGGGCATTATCCTTCTGAAAGAAGCCACTGGGAATTAGGGAATACTGCTGCCATGAAGGGGGGGGCTTGTCTATACAATGTTTTGCTAGGAGGTACGTGGCACATCCACATGGTGCCAGGCAGTGGCGGACTGGGAAATCAAAGTGGCCCTGGAAAAAACACTAAAATTGGCCCCATGTTCAAGTTGGGTCCAAACTGATGGAAGGCAGGTCCTGCAATACCATATTGTGGCACATTATACCAACAGTGCCAAATACCACAGTCCATCACAAAATACCGCCAGCAGCACAAAATACATCCCCAAAAACTTCCACCGGCCTGGAGGAGGGCCCAGGCGGCCCCCTGGGCATCGGCCCACCGGGAAATTACCCTGTAAGGTCTATGGCCAATCCGTCCCTGGTGCCAGAATCAAAAGTTTCCAAGCAGAACATTGCCCAGGGTATCACACCGCCTCTACCGTCTTGTCTTCATCCCATAATGCATCCTGGTGCCATAGTTAAGTGACACACAAGTTGTGCTTTCTAATGCCACCATTAATTATGGCATACTATGTAGTGGGAAGCGGTAAAAAAAAAATCCAAATGGGGTGGAATTGGAAAAAAACGCAATTCCTCCACCATTTTACGGGTTTTGTTCCCACTGCATTTTGTTTGCGGCAAAACTGATCCATGCCCTTCATTCTTTGGGTCAGTACGATTACAAGGATATCTCATATGTATAGGTTTTTTCTGTCTAAGGCCTCGTTCACGCTTCCATTTTCCGCTGTCGGCACTTTCTGCGGACAGCACACAAACTCATAAGAAATCAATGATCTGTTCACATCTCCGTAAAATTTTACATTCCGTGCATCCTCATAAATACAGCGGAAGCATGTCCGTCTTAAATCCGTGTCCCAGACCAAACGCGCCCATGTAAGTCTATGGGTCCGTGAAAATCACTGACACACATCCGTGTTGTGTCCGTGTTGCGTTAGTTTTTCACTGATGACTAATAGGAGATTCTTTGGAAATTAATTTTCAGCTGAGCAATGTCAGTGAATTACGGATGACACACGGATGGTAAAAACGGACACACGGACCAACCATGGATGCTTCACGGACAGCTTCACAGATGAAACACATGCACTTTTTTTTACGGACATGACAATAACATGGAAATGTGAACGAGGCCTAACTAGTGTAAAAATAAAGTTAAACTTTGAAAAAAAAAAAAAAACATATTCTGACCCCCATAACTTTTTTTTATACTTACACTACCGTTCAAAAGTTTGGGGTCACCCAGACAATTTTGTGTTTTCCATGAAAACTCACAGTTGCAAAATGAATAGAAAATATAGACAAGGTTAGAAATAATGATTTTTATTTGAAATAATAATTTTCTCCTTCAAACTTTGTTTTCGTCAAAGAATTCTCCATTTACAGCAATAACAGCATCGCAGACCTTTGACATTCTAGCTGTTAATTTTGCTGAGGTAATCTGGAGAAATTTCACCCCATGCTTCCAGAAGCCCCTCCCACAAGTTGGATTGGCTTGATGGGCACTTTTTGAGTACCATAAGATTTTTTGTTGCACTTCGGCTAAACCGCCAAATTGAATTTTTCAAAACTTTGCTCATCTCTAGTAGTGATGTGTCATTGTAGGCTGGCCAGTGGCAGATTATAACAGAGGAGTTTGGGTCGGCAGCCCTGGGCCCGTCATCTCTATGGGACCCAAAGCCGCCCAAACGCCCCTCATTGGTTTGCAGTCACAAAGTGTAAAGCACAGCCGCGAGTTGCAGTGCCATGCTAACAAGTACTTTAAGGGGTTGTCCCATGAAAAATATTCTAAAGTTTTCAAACCAGCACCTGGATCTGAATACTTTTGTAATTGCATGTAATTAAAAATTTTGTATAGTTAGAGTTATTCAGTAAAATGTATCTGTATAGGACCACTTAATTTCTTATTTCTTTGATCTGCTCACTGAGAAGGCCACACATGCTCAGTTTCATCTTTCAACAGCCTCCTGAGTTGTGATAGGGAGAACTGAGACACGCCTCCTGAGCTGTGATAGGGAGAGCATGGACACGCCTCCTGAGCTGTGATAGGGAGAGCTGAGACATGCCTCCTGAGCTGTGATAGGGAGAGTTGAGACACGCCTCCTGAGCTGTGATAGGGAGAGCTGAGACACGCCTCCTGAGCTGTGATAGGGAGAGCTGAGACATGCCTCCTGAGCTGTGATAGGGAGAGCTGAGACATGCCTCCTGAGCTGTGATAGGGAGACATAAGACACGCCTCCTGACCTATGATAGGGAGAGCTGAGACACACCTCCTGAGCTGTGATAGGGAGAGCATGGACACGCCCCCCGAGCTGTGATAGGGAGAGCTGAGACACGCCCCCTGAGCTGTGATAGGAAGAGCTGAGACACGCCCCCTGAGCTGTGATAGGAAGAGCATGGGCATGCCCCCCCAGCTGCAGCAGAAAAGACACTCACCTTGAGCTGTCATCTTGATAGAAATCTAGCAGAGTAATGAATGAGGAGATCTCTTGATCCATGTGAGGTACAGGGCTGGTTCTAGCTTTGTTAGAAAGAGATTGTCATGTACTATATCATGGCTGATTTTCATTTTTTTACATTATTCATGGGATAACCCCTTTAAGGAAGGCCTACAGTGATAACATCCTAACGCTTGAGGACGTTCTGCCCGGGACTTAGTCAGTACCACCTCCTTGCTGGCCTAAAGTACAGGATCGAGAAGAGTAGAATGAGGCGGCAGGAGGCGTCTTTAAGGGTGAGCACATTGTTCAGAGCACTGTGCCGAACGCTTGCTGGGCAACTTCTGCAATCAGGCACTGCCTTACCACAGTGCTGCTTCTAGCTTGCAGGTCATCAGTGCTGCCTGCAGGCTGCAGCTTGAAGTGTGAGCTAAGTGAGGGGCAATGTGGGTCTGGGAGATAACCCTGTGGCTGGGAGGGACATTTTGACAGTCAGCCATATGTGTATTTCTGCAGTTACATAACCACTGAATTTAGTAACCTTTCAAGAAACAGCATGGCCAAAGGAAGAAAATTCTTATGATCCATGGTAGCGGACTCCATAGCAGCCTGAACCTGAACCTTGTACGCCGAACTTGAAAACAGAAGTTCGCTCAACACTAGTGGCAATGCAAAATGGCCACAAAATCCACTGTTTATGTAATTGCCTCCAAATGATAATGACACTGCTGCACTTGTATGTGATGCTGCAGAATAAAAGAAAAACTTCTATGTGAAGTATTACATACCCCTATTTAAGCATCCTCCCATTAGTTATCCTTAATTAGCATAATTATCCACTACCCTACCACTGTACAACTCGTCAGCGATATTGTCCTTAACCCTTTCAGTACCGGAGGTTTTTTCGGTTATGCATTTTCGTTTTGCGCTCTCTGCCTTCAAACAGCCATAACTGTTTTATTTTTCTGTTCACATAGCTGTATGAGGGCTTGTTTTTTGCGGGACAAGTTGTACTTTCCAACGCCACAATTTAATATTGCATATTGTGTAGTGGGAAGTGGGAAAAAAATTCCAAATCGGGTGAAATTTCATTAAAACTGATCAGTTACTTTCATTCTACTGGTCAGTACGAATCCGGCAATACCTAATATGTATAGTTTTTCCTGCGTTTTGATAGTGATAAAATAATTAGAAAGTTGCCCTTTTTTTGTTGTCATATTTTGACCCCTATAACTTTTTGGAATTTATGTGTACGGAGCTGTATGGAGGCTCATTTTTTGCGGGGCGATCTGAAGTTTTTAATTGATACCATTCTGGGGTGTGTATGACTTTTTGATCACTTTTTATTTAATTTTTTTAGAAAAAAACGCGAATCGCCATTTGGACGCTTTTTTCGCCACACAATTCGCCATATTGGAATTTTATTTTTTATATTTTAAAAGTACGGGCGTTTTTGGTCACGGTGATACCCATGATGTCTATATTTATTGTTATTTAGGTATTTATTTTTTAATTATACGGAAAGGGGGGTGATTTGAACTTTTATATATTTTTTATTTTGTATATATTTTTTAACATTTTTTTAAATTTTTTTATTATTTTAAAGCTCAAATATGAGCTAATATATTGTTTTTTTTTCTTTATGAGCAATCAGGGATTTACTAGATTGAGATAAATCCAAGAATTGCTCATTTCTTATCCTGGCCTGCCATCTAGCTGGCGCCATGTGCCCGCATCGCCCCAGCCCCGTACATGTACGGCGCTGGGAGTCTAAGGGCTAAAAACAGCAGACACCCGGCCAATTTGCCATTTTTTCATCTCTTCGTCTGCCTAAAAAACATGAATAAAAATGTCATACACCCTAAATTGGTATCAGTAAAAGTTATAGTTCACCCCACAAAAAATTAGCCCTGACACGCAACTATAAAAAAAAAGTTATGGGGTCAGAATATAGTGATGAAAAGAAGAAAAATTTTTTTTCCAAAGCTTTTATTTTTTTCCGCTATTAACACACAAACAAAAACATACAAGCTTGGTGTCGCTATAATCGGACTGACCTGGAGTATGATGGTAACTGGTTACTGCATAGTGAAAGCTGTACAAACAAAACCCATACAACTATGGCGCTATTGCATTTCTGTTTTCCATTTTCATCCCATTTGAATTTTTTTTTCCAGTTTTGCCCTACATTTTATGCCATATTAAATGGCGCCATTAGAAAGTGCAACTTGTCCCGCAGCAAACAAGCGCTTATAGCAATTTGAATTGGGCAATAGGCACTATAGGGGAACATATAACTACTGGAGGATCTATAGGAGATAACGTACCTACTGGGGTTGTTATAGAGGGTATTATAACTGCTGAGAGTACGGTACTTTAGGGGGTGGATGATGGAAAACTGAGGAAAGTAAGAAGTCATTTTGGTGAACTCTGCAGAGATGAGACATGGCTAAAATAATATGGTGGTCTGCTTCCAGTGAAGAAAATAAGGAAAGGGAACATCTATATCAGAGGAGACGTCACTGGATGTAAGAGGTATGTGACGCAGTGTTCTCCTGTATGCTTGACCATGCGGAATTTAATGTCCACTAAAATATTTCTTTATCATTATGGCTGGCGGGCAGGGGTATACAGTGGTCCCTCAAGATACAATGGCCTCAGGATACAATATTTCACCATACAATGGTCTTTTCTGACCCATCATAAGTTGAAACTGGACTCAACATACAACGTCTCAGACTCAGATCCAACCAATCAAGGCCACTTGATTGAATAGCAGCTATTCCTGACTGTTATATGTAAGGACATGTTTTATCTGTCTTCGTTATCTGCTTTTTTTTTGTTAAATCTTCATTTTCTCTTATCTTGGATGACATTTTGGGGCTTTGGAACCGATTACTCAACTTACAATGGTTTCAACATACAATGGTCATCCTGGAACCAATTAATATTGTAACTTGAGGGACCACTGTACTGTGCAAGGTACTGTTTTTTTTTCTTGTGGTGCCCAAGCTTGGTGGTGTTTCAACCATCTAGTGCAACACCTTCTTTTGTGGTATAGCAGCTGGCGTTTCCTTAGTGGTTCCAGGTCCATATTATCACATTACCTTGAGCTCCGTTCTTTAATGAAATTTTTTTAAAATACAAAACAAATTAACGGGTTATACCATGATTAATGTAAAGAAAGAAAATCAGAAATCATATTATTTATTTTACGCACACTGTCTCACGATCTAACCCGGAGAAAACCCACGCAAACACGGGGAGAACATAGAAACTCCATGCAGATGTTGTCCTTGGTCAGATGATTCAAACCTAGGACTCCAGCGCTGCAAGGCACCAGTACTAACCATTGAGCCACCATGCTGCCCATATAGTACATGACGATTTCTTTCTAACAAAGGTAGATCCAGCCCTGTACTCAGGGGATGTGTCCTTTCTGTTGCAGCTCTCTCCCTATCACAGCTCAGGAGGCGTGTCTCAGCTCTCCCTATCACAGCTCAGGAGGCGTGTCTCAGCTCTCCCTATCACAGCTCAGGAGGTGTGTCTCAGCTCTCCCTATCACAGCTCAGGAGGCGTGTCTCAGCTCTCCCTATCACAGCTCAGGAGGCGTGTCTCAGCTCTCCCTATCACAGCTCAGGAGGCGTGTCTCAGCTCTCCCTATCACAGCTCAGGAGGCAGTTGAATGATGGAACAGAGCATGTGTGTCCACCTCAGTGAGGTGGACAGAGAGATAAGAAAAAGAACAAACAGCAGGTGGCGCTATACATATACATTTTATTGTATAACTCGTTGGCAAAATTTTGAATTACATACAATTACAAAAGTATTCAGGTCCAGGTGCTGGTTTGAAAACTGCAGAATACTATGAAGAAAATTAAATAACCCCTTTAATGAAATTAAGATAATAAAATATTTTTCTTTAAAATGTTTCCAATAGAATTTTTTTCTCTCTTTTTTTTAAACGTCACCGGCAGAAACAATTAAGCCCTGTTTACTCAATGATGTGAGCTGGGAGCTCAGGAATAATTTTATTACCCGGCTTAGCTCTGGAATGTGTTGTCTTCCACTAATCCGGCTGTATTTTTTTTCCTACAATTTTCCATAATAATTTAAATAATAATAAAACATGCGACGGCGGACTAAGAGGCCGGGGAGTAACATTGTGACGGCAATTAGTGAATGTTTTGCTCTTTGATAAACAATTGAAGAGATAATTCCTCAATGGGTTTAGCTTTTATGGTCGGGGGCTGTAAACAGATCAGCCATCAGCGTGAGTTTTCTTTTGGGCCCAGTGCTAAGTTTTATAGAAGTGTGTACAGAAATGTGAAAGGCAACATTCATCACCGGCCCGCTCGCACTGCGGATAAAACATCTCCAGAATTAAACACAGTCTGCTTTGTTTTTATTCAATGGGTAGCTTTGTATTAGAAGTAATTGTAAAGGGCGAGGGGGCATTGTTAAGTGCTGGTGCCATAGGAAAGTATCTGTAGGTTGGGGTTTCATCTTTTTTAATTAAAGTAAATTTTTATCATTACGATATTTTTTTTTTCTTTTTTATGTGATTACTCCCATAGAAATACTTGCAGCTTGCTTGTCAGCTTTGCTGTGTAGACTGGGACACAATCATCAGTCATCTCATTATCATTAGAAGGTGGGAGAGTTAATGATAGCTCTCTTGATAGATAAGGTAAAATAGTAGCACTATATTGTATACAACCCTGCAGTTCCTCTTTCACCCACTGGTCTCTGGAAGAGCTGTCCGCCATGACTTCATGGAGACTATAATAGTCAAGGCCATTTCTCTCTTGATTGACTCTCGTTTAAAGGGGATATTCCATGAATAATGTAAAAATTAAAATATGCCATCATATAGTAAATGACAATCTTGTTCTAACAAAGGTAGAACCAGCCCTGTACCTCACATGGATCCAGAGATCTCCACATTCATTGTTCTGCTAGATTTATATCAAGATGACAGCTCAAGGGGAGTGTCTTTTCTGCTGCAGCTCAGGAGGCGTGTCTCAGCTCTCCCTATCATAGCTCAGAAGGCATGTCTCAGCTCTGCCTATCACAGTTCAGGAGGCGTGTCTCAGCTCTCCCTATCACAGTTTAGGAGGCGTGTCTTAGCTCTCTCTATCACAGCTCAGGAGGCTTGTCTCAGCTCTCTCTATCACAGCTCAGGAGGCTTGTCTCAGCTCTCCCTATCACAGCTCAGGAGGCGTGTCTCAGCTCTCCCTATCACAGCTCAGGAGGCTTGTCTCAGCTCTCCCTATCACAGCTCAGGAGGCGTGTCTCAGCTCTCCCTATCACAGCTCAGGAGGCGTGTCTCAGCTCTCCCTATCACAGCTCAGGGGGCAGCTGAAGGATCAAACTGAGCATGTGCGGCCTTCTCAGTGAGCAGGACAAACAAATAAGAAAAAGAACAAACAGCAGGTGGTGCTATACAGATACATTTTATTGAATAACTCAGTGGCTATGCCAAATTTTTAATTCCATGCAATTGCAAAAGTATTCAGATCCAGGAGCTGGTTTGAAAACTGTACAATATTTTTCCTGGGACAACCCCTTTAATGAACCTGTTGTAAAGCACACATACACACACATAAACACACCCTGATGCATTGCATACACATACTATACAGACAGTGAGGGTGTTCCAGTTTTTGTCCTGTTGTTTTTTTTTTTTTTGCAAAAAAGCCTGAAAAAATTACCAGACTTGACCAGCATTTTTGCAGCTGCAGCAACCCCAAGAGGAGCGGGAGCGGAGGATGGGTGTGGTGATGGCTGTGGCTCTTACAGTCAATCATTTCTTTTGCAGTGAAAAACTCAGCTCCAGATGTTACCTGAAGGTTGTTTTCACATCACCTTCACCTTTTTTAGGGGTACAAAAAACTCCACAAAAAACACAGGTGGCTGCACAAGAAATGAGTGAACCTTTTGAGATTCGGTCCGTTTAAGGTTCGACAAATTTTTCTATAGGTTTGGTCCATACCCAAATCATTTCTACCCAAACCAAATAAGCTCCAATTGCCCTGAAAGTTGGTATATAACCAGCTCTAGTGTCCTAGGACTTCGAATTGTTATCTATTTTCGTTCATTTTTTATGATTTTTTTTTCTTTTCCACATCCCGCTCTCTAATCTCTTAAATGCAATGACAGCAATAGTAAATGATGTGTGAGTGACACTGCCATACCTAGCTGTGGGTAAACAGCTAGGTATGGCAGGTTAAATGTTTGACGATATTAGCATACAGCGTATTTAAAAACACTCCAAGCCGGCACATGTGTTTTGCTTTTTCATATTCCAGAGCTTCCAAAAATTGTCCCTTATTGGGGACAGATGATGTAAAAACACACATGATGTTATGGGAAAAAAATATTGGTTTGTTGGGGGACGAAGAGTCCAAAAATTATGTCTTAATGGGGTCAGAATTTTTGCCCATGTGACATGCACATGCTCAGAGTCCCACCACACCACCGGGACAGAAAAAGTATATTTAAGTGAAGGTGCAGAAAAGGTCTACATTTGCGGACTGATGAGTCATCTTTTGCGGCTCTCCAGTTTTTGTAAAACTACAACTCCCACCATGCCCTGCTGTAGGCTGATGGCTGGAGATAGTCTGGGCATGCTGGGAGTTGTAGTTTTGCAACAGCGGGAGAGCCTCAGGTTGGCCACTACTGGCATATAACGCTGCCACTTTTGCTTGCCTGCCAGCAAAGCAAACTGAGTACAGCAGCACTGCAAAAAGTCTTCAGCACAAAGCTAAACTGCTAATTTGACACACAGTTATGCATCTGTCATAAAAACTGGCACAGTGCAAGTTTTGAACCACTGCAATTGTAAAATATGCAATTGTCTAGTTGCTAGCTGTCTCTGCAGTAAGATTTCACACAAAAACACAGGTTCAAAAAAGCCTGTTCTAAACTCCTGCACTCCAACAACAGCTGGTACTGGTATTGTTTTGCCTAAAATGCTGCCATAAACAAAGAAAATAGACCAAAATTACAAAAGTCCTCAAATATGCTCAACAAAAACCTAGATGTGAATCCATCCCTAGAAGCTGCATTAGTCAGCTGCATGGACGTACCGACATAGTTTTACAAAGATTGACGGAGTTGTGGTGCTCATTTTGTACTTACTACTGCAAAACTACAAGACCCAGCATGCCCTAACAGCCTTCGACTATCGGTGTACATTAGAAGTTGTAGTTTAGAACAGCTGGAGAGCCACACATTGGGGATCGCTAGTCAATACTGAAGCACCTAAAATCTCAATATCCTGGTAAAGACGTGGCTTACTGTAAAATATATTTTTTTAAGACAGTAAACTAAAAATATGCAAAATATGTACAAAAATAATATAAAATGCTTTGAAAACTTCTACCAGTAAAAATAGGGTTCTACTACTAATCTGCTGTTTCTTCTATCAATATACTATCTGTTAATGCTGCTGTCATCCACTAGATGGCGGCAGACATCTGGATACTCCAAGTCTAAGCACCTAAAGTAATTACTCTGAGAAAAGTTTATTTAACTTAAAACAAAGTGCTAATGTGTTTTTATGTCTCCTCCGCGGTGACATATTGCCATTCATTACAACACAAATATTTATTTCAGCTTCAGAAGTTAACAGAGCAGTGGAGGGTGCTCAGAAAGGAGAGAACTTGTAATCTACCAGAGTACATGGGTTGATTTCTAGTCCTACTGCTTGTAGATCATGTAAGAAAGACAAATAGTGAAAGCGATGCATATGTTAAGTTAGATGGCTTCCATATATAAATAATATCATATGGAGAGTAATACGTAACTACCCAGCAATGCTGTACCATGCTACACATCAAAACATAGATTTTTATAACATCTAATCATTAACATTATCACTAATATAAAATACTGTCTCATATGTACAAGAATATAACTACTATAATACTGCTCCTATGTACAAGAATATAACTACTATAATACTGCTCCTATGTACAAGAATATAACTACTGTAATACAGCCTCCTATGTACAAGAATATAACTACTATAATACTGCCTCCTATGTACAAGTATATAACTACTATAATACTGTCCCTATGTACAAGTATATAACTACTATAATACTGCTCCTATGTACAAGAATATAACTACTATAATACTGCCTCCTATGTACAAGAATATAACTACTATAATACTGCTCCTATGTACAAGAATATAACTACTATAATACTGCTCCTATGTACAAGAATATAACTACTATAATACTGCTCCTATGTACAAGAATATAACTACTATAATACTGCTCCTATGTACAAGACTATAACTACTATAATACTGCCTCCTATGTACAAGAATATAACTACTATAATACTGCTCCTATGTACAAGAATATAACTACTATAATACTGCTCCTATGTATAAGAATATAACTACTATAATACTGCCTCCTATGTACAAGAATATAACTACTATAATACTGTTCCCTATGTACAAGAATATAACTACTATAATACTGTCTCATATGTACAAAAATATAACTACTATAATACTGCCTCCTATGTACAAGAATATAACTACTATAATACTGCTCCTATGTACAAGAATATAACTACTGTAATACAGCCTCCTATGTACAAGTATATAACTACTATAATACTGCTCCTATGTACAAGAATATAACTACTATAATACTGCCTCCTGTGTACAAGAATATAACTACTATAATACTGCTCCTATGTACAAGAATATAACTACTATAATACTGCTCCTATGTACAAGAATATAACTACTATAATACTGCTCCTATGTACAAGAATATAACTACTATAATACTGCCTCCTATGTACAAGAATATAACTGCTATAATACTGCCTCCTATGTACAAGAATATAACTACTATAATACTGCCTACTATGTATAAGAATATAACTACTATAATACTGCCTCCTATGTACAAGAATATAACTACTATAATACTGCTCCAATGTACAAGAATATAACTACTATAATACTGCTCCTATGTACAAGAATATAACTACTATAATACTGCTCCTATGTACAAGTATATAACTACTATAATACTGCTCCTATGTACAAGAATATAACTACTATAAAACTGACCCTATGTACAAGTATATAACTATTATAATACTGCTCCTATGTACAAGAATATAACTACTATAATACTGCTCCTATGTACAAGAATATAACTACTATAATACTGCTCCTATGTACAAGAATATAACTACTGTAATACAGCCTCCTATGTACAAGAATATAACTACTATAATACTGCCTCCTATGTACAAGAATATAACTACTATAATACTGTTCCCTATGTACAAGAATATAACTACTATAATACTGTCTCCTATGTACAAGAATATAACTACTATAATACTGCCTCCTATGTACAAGAATATAACTATTATAATACTGCCTCCTATGTACAAGTATATAACTACTATAATACTGTCCCTATGTACAAGTATATAACTACTATAATACTGCTCCTATGTACAAGAATATAACTACTATAATACTGCCTCCTATGTACAAGAATATAACTACTATAATACTGCTCCTATGTACAAGAATATAACTACTATAATACTGCTCCTATGTATAAGAATATAACTACTATAATACTGCCTCCTATGTACAAGAATATAACTACTATAATACTGTTCCCTATGTACAAGAATATAACTACTATAATACTGTCTCATATGTACAAAAATATAACTACTATAATACTGCCTCCTATGTACAAGAATATAACTACTATAATACTGCTCCTATGTACAAGAATATAACTACTGTAATACAGCCTCCTATGTACAAGAATATAACTACTATAATACTGCCTCCTATGTACAAGTATATAACTACTATAATACTGTCCCTATGTACAAGTATATAACTACTATAATACTGCTCCTATGTACAAGAATATAACTACTATAATACTGCCTCCTATGTACAAGAATATAACTACTATAATACTGCTCCTATGTACAAGAATATAACTACTATAATACTGCCTCCTATGTACAAGAATATAACTACTATAATACTGCTCCAATGTACAAGAATATAACTACTATAATACTGCTCCTATGTACAAGAATATAACTACTATAATACTGCTCCTATGTACAAGTATATAACTACTATAATACTGCTCCTATGTACAAGAATATAACTACTATAAAACTGACCCTATGTACAAGTATATAACTATTATAATACTGCTCCTATGTACAAGAATATAACTACTATAATACTGCTCCTATGTACAAGAATATAACTACTGTAATACAGCCTCCTATGTACAAGAATATAACTACTATAATACTGCCTCCTATGTACAAGTATATAACTACTATAATACTGTCCCTATGTACAAGTATATAACTACTATAATACTGCTCCTATGTACAAGAATATAACTACTATAATACTGCCTCCTATGTACAAGAATATAACTACTATAATACTGCTCCTATGTACAAGAATATAACTACTATAATACTGCTCCTATGTACAAGAATATAACTACTATAATACTGCCTCCTATGTACAAGAATATAACTGCTATAATACTGCCTCCTATGTACAAGAATATAACTACTATAATACTGCCTACTATGTATAAGAATATAACTACTATAATACTGCTCCTATGTACAAGAATATAACTACTATAATACTGCTCCAATGTACAAGAATATAACTACTATAATACTACTCCTATGTACAAGAATATAACTACTATAATACTGCTCCTATGTACAAGACTATAACTGCTATAATACTGCTCCTATGAACAAGAATATAACTACTATAATACTGCCCCTATGTACAAAACCATAACTACTATAATACTGCTCCTATGTACAAGAATATAACTACTATAATACTGCCTCCTATGTACAAGAATATAACTACTATAATACTGTTCCCTATGTACAAGAATATAACTACTATAATACTGTTCCCTATGTACAAGAATATAACTACTATAATACTGTCTCATATGTACAAAAACATAACTACTATAATACTGCCTCCTATGTACAAGAATATAACCACTATAATACTGCTCCTATGTACAAGAATATAACTACTGTAATACTGCTCCAATGTACAAGAATATAACTACTATAATACTGACCCTATGTACAAGTATATAACTACTATAATACTGCTCCTATGTACAAGAATATAACTACTATAAAACTGACCCTATGTACAAGTATATAACTATTATAATACTGCTCCTATGTACAAGAATATAACTACAATAATACTGCTCCTATGTACAAGAATATAACTACTATCATACTGCCCCTATGTACAAGAATATAACTACTATAATACTCTCCTATGTACAAGAATATAACTACTATAATACTGCCTCCTATGTACAAGAATATAACTACTATAAAACTGACCCTATGTACAAGTATATAACTATTATAATACTGCTCCTATGTACAAGAATATAACTACTATAATACTGCCTCCTATGTACAAGAATATAGCTACTATAATACTGCTCCTATGTACAAGAATATAACTACTATAATACTGCCCCTATGTACAAGAATATAACTACTATCATACTGCCCCTATGTACAAGAATATAACTACTATAATACTGCTCCTATGTACAAGAATATAACTACTATAATACTGCCCCTATGTACAAGAATATAACTACTATAATACTGCTCCTATGTACAAGAATATAACTACTATAATACTGCTCCTATGTACAAGAATATAACTACTATAATACTGCTCCTATGTACAAGAATATAACTACTATAATACTGCTCCTATGTACAAAAATATAATTACTACAGGTTAACGGTATTCAAGGGTGGACTGGGAAGTTAAAGTGGCCCTGGAAAAAATACTAAAAGTGGCCCCTGTTTTGTAGTCGGGTCCAAATTGATGGAAGGCAGGGCCAACAATTCCATATTGTGGCACATTATACCACCCCAACAGAGCCAAATGCCACAGTCCATCACAAAATAGATCCCCAAAAACTTCCACTGGCCGGCCGGGAGGAGGACCCAGGTGGCCCCCTGGGCATCGTCCCATCAGGAAATTTCCCTGTAAGGCCTATAGCCAATCCGTCCCTGAGAGTATTGCAGGAGAGGTGGCAGTTTTATTATTTCACTATTCTACAATGTGGAGCAAATTTATGTAGCAAATAAATAACTGATTTCCCGTTTCTTCATTTTTAGCCCTCCGCCTCCACGGTTAGAGTATCATCTACAGTAACAGTGATACAATCTAAAAATATGGATAGAATTTGAAGAATTTTCATGAAATCTTTATCAGCAGTCTGCCGCTCCTTGTGGTCATGTATGAGCGGAGGCTGCGGATCTTTTCACTTATGCTTTTATGTTTTTAAGTACCATGATTTTAAAGGGAAAGTGTGTAATATTAAAGGGCTCACCGATTTCCTAAGCTCTTTAAGACAATGGATCAAGCCTGGTGGAGGCTCACAGTAGGATCCTGGACTTGAAAAAAAATCAACTTGTATTAGAACTTTTTTGACAACTTATATTCACCTTTCTGATCCCACGCTGCTGCTGTTCTGATGGTGCTCACTGCTCTTCACTTCCTGCTCCTGTCCCAACAAAGCAGAAAATGGCTGGAAATGTCCCTCAGTCAAACATCGGCTGAAGCAATAACCCACCTCAGATAATGATTGGCCGAGCATTATTTCAAGCCATTTTCTGCCATATCGGAGGAGGCATCAAGATGAGACCCTAGCACTATCCAAATAGCAGCTGCGGAGGATGGGGATGGTCAGTACAACCTGCATTTTTATTACAACCATAGGATTCTACTACAAGACTTTTTTTAGTTTACTGGAATGTCCCTTTAACTTTTCCATAATTGTCAAAAAGATTTTAGGACTTATAGATGATTTCTGGACCACTTCAATTGATCAAGGGGTTCTAAGTTAAAGAATCCTTTTTGTCAGAGACTTTACTCGTCAGAAAGAATTGAAAACCCTCAAGGTGGTTACCTTTCCAATGCTGCTCTAGACTCTGCTGCTTGTTACTTCCTATCAAAACTAGAAAAAAAGGCTGCATAGCCAATCATTGACCGTGGTAGCAACCTGCTAAAATGTCAGAATGTTTACCATCGGACAAGGGTTCATATAGTCTGATTCTACTGTTCACTTTGCATTTCGAAAGGCTGTATATGGGAAAGGGATTAGTTAACTTGCAGTTCATAGAGACAGTTGCTGGGCGGTGAGCTGGCCCCACCCTCCTGATTAGTGAGTTCTTGGCAAATAGGCCAAGAGAGAGGACGTAGATAATAGTTGCTGGTGTTTAAGGCAGGGAAACTGTAGCTAAAGCAGAAAAGAAAGGAGAATCCCTATCCAGGGAAACACCATCCCTGTGAGTGAAAAGCTGCCAGAAAAGCAACTGTGCTCAAAGCTGACCACTGAAGGAAAGAAGCATTGAACTTTTGTAGAAGGTTGAGGATCATTAAAAGGGGCAGTATGTGGGCAAGCAAGTCAGTGAAAGGTAACACACATTTGTGGCTATGGACTTCACTGCATGTGGTTTGGGTTATATCGTTTTAAGGTGCCCGCCACTGTACTGAGATGGACCGGCCATCTATTATTACGTTGGGCATGTGACTAAGAAAAAAAATTGCTCGTCTTTGGTCATTTGGGAAGATCGTATTGTTTGTTAGAGAAGGAGACTCAGAGGGGGCCATTACCATTTCCGTCCCCTAAATGAGTAAAATTCCAAATCTGGCAGCTCCGCTAGATTGAGATGAGAATATCAATGTGATATGGAGTGCTAATCTAGTGCTAATTAGCCCATGCCAGTTTTTTTTTTCAGGCTAATTAAGGCCGTAGACTTTTTGAAGCAACATCAAGGATGACTTAATCGTCCATTAGCCTAACTATTTAAGTGCAAGCACTGCTTCTTCTAAGACACCCGGACAGCTGGAAACCTATTCTTTTAAAGGAGTCCTGGTTAACATCACAGTGAGAAGCTTCCAGTAAACAAATGAGTAATTGATGGCTCAGCGCTCACAATGCTACTGCCTCTCTGCCTCGCCATGACTCACTTGTGAACCAGGACTGTCCTCCGAATGCCATAACATAGCAAAAATGATGGTTCTATCTTGAGAATTCTTCTATGTAGATAGTTGCCAAGATTGAAGCCGTAATGGTTTGTTATTACGACCTTTGTTATTACATTCGACTCTAGCGCTTGAATTATGTACATACTTCAAGACAGTGTTTTAGTCTTTCCTTTGACCTAACATCATAGTTTAGGCTAAAAAAAAAAAATCAAAAACCAACATTTAGTGTCACAAGAACGAGTTTAGAAAAGGCGTAATCTTTCTCTGCTGGCCATAAATACAAATGTGTTTTTAAAAGAGGTCTTGTTAGTGCAGCCAAGTCCAATGTGCGGCCGTACATCAAATCAATGGAGAATGAACATTGGCTGCTGTTCAAAACGTTAAAAAAATAAAATACAAAAAATTCTATGTTTGAGCTTCAACATCACAGTTGTGTTAAAACAAGTAATAAAAAAGCAAAAAAAAAAATAAAATAAGCAAATACAGACAATGAGAAATAATACAGTTGTCAAACTCTGACTGCAATGGAATAATGTTTCATTATGGACTTGGGTTTGGTCCTCAGGATAGGTCATCAATATCAGATTGGTGGGGGTCTGACTCTGATCTACTCCTACCTACTGTCTCTAATGGCTGACAAATAATGTCATCTCTGTATTTGATTCCATGTCCTTTGATACTGTGCCTAAATAATATTGCTATATAACTGTTATGTATTCTATTACATGTAATGTGCCTGGTTGACCAGCAGATGGCAGTGTATCCGACAGAGAGATATCTTTAGATAGAATGGAACGTTCCATTACATTCTCCTCCCTTTTTGGGCAGAAGTGGGCTAGTCCTGCTTCTTACCAGGGGAGGGGTTGCATAGTTGAGAGTTGGAAGGAGACGAGACATGATGCAGTAAGGGGAGAACCTCCCCTCCTGCAGCAGGAATCTTCCAGGGAAAGCTCAAAGCAGCTTGTAGAGCACCACGACTCCTTGCAGTTTATAGACTGAGTATTAAAAGGGGGTCAACGGCCAAAGGCACCCCACCCAAAGGTACCAGAACTGCTAGAAAGTCCAGTAACCAGACTGAAGCCAGAGATTAGCATAGCAGAGAAAGCAAGGTATTCAAGACACACAAAACTATTAAGGCCACATCACCACTTGGCATTCCTAAGACCATGGTATTTGGTTGTCCCTGGGGGGTGGTACATTGTACCAAGGCCTTTCATACTGCACAGTACATTGTATTGTGGTTGTGCTTGGTATTGCAGCTCAATCTCATTTACTTCAGTGGAATGCATAGCAAAAAGACCACGTGAGCAATGGCTGTGACATCCCAGGCCCAGTAGAGGCCACATTGCTCTCTGTAGATGGGAGGAGCTATAAACTATCTTGGTATTGTTAGAGGCGGTGCTGGAGCTGTGGCAGAGGAAGGAGAAGTGCATCATGGGTTTGGTTGTATACGGTAACAGGAAGTGCTATGTACAGGATGGACACAAACTAGAGGGATTGGTTTACATGGTGGAAATGGGTCAGGAGAATCAAAATTGAACATAAAACCAAGGAAGATGTACATGAGGTAAGACACTACATGAGCACATCTGTTAAAAACCATAGTAATCTTGATAAACCTCTTTAAACTAAATCTTAAAATGGCATCAGGCTGTAGAAATAAGACAACTGTAGAACGTTTCCTTGCTTGAATGTGGTCCATTTGTCACCACTTTGATGAAAGACCTGAATTCTGGTCCAGTTCAGAACCATGAGACATTTTGTCCTCAAGACTCATATGACAAATTGACAACTCAAAAAACAAAAGGAAGAATTTCCATCTTCTGCGCTTATAAGCTGTTCCTTGTGAGTTTGCTTATGTTTCGAGTGACACTTCCAGCTGGAATTGGGTTACTGAATTTTTTTTTACAAGACAAATTTGGTCCAAATTCAACCCCAGTAGTTTCTATGAATATTCGGTCAGTATTGTGATCCACTAATTGTCAATTCAGAATGCATAGAGTTGAGAACTTTTTGAGGGACCTAGGACAGTAGTAGATGGACACTTGAGGTCTCACAAAAGAAGATCCCAATAAGTTATGGCCCTTGTAGAACAGAGCTTTGACATGCTAAAACATGGGGTCCGGGGCTACAAGTGGTCAAGCACATAACAGTATACGGTATATTAGGCGCAATCTATGACTTTTCCCCGCTCACGGCAGGTCCTTCTCCTGGCATCCTAAAGGAATAAGCCAAGGACTTAACCCTTAGCTGTCCATATAGTGCTATCAGATCTACAAATACAGTAAAGCAGAACCTTTTACTTAACAATACAAGATTAAAGCAATCACCCTTTTCGGTAACCCTGTTCTGGTGTGCTCCACATTCAGCGTGGCAGAACAGTCCACAGATATCCATTAGTGACTTCACTGATAGCATGCCAAGACTTGTAAGTGCAAATATTTCTCCGTGTGATGCTCATACTCAATACGGAATAAAATTGAGATGTTTCTAACATTTTTTTACGATTCACATATTATTAACATGTTTATCGATCCAGTGATTTTCATAATTCTACAGCTTTTTCTTCTTGGTGTTGCAATTTCCTTGTGAAGGAGTATAAGAACTATAATCAAAATAACAATCCATCATCGCCAGCTTACTGACAGTTTCCAGATAGAAACAAGTTACTTTTTGTAAACTCTTTATGTAGTGCCCTGGAGCAGGTTTTTTTTTGGACTATTGACATTTGTGTGGACATTTACCCTTATTGCTACTATGCAAAGCCGTCAACTCCCTACTTTATGATTTATGCCATAGTGTGCACTTGTACCATTTCATATTTTTGAACTGCAGTTATATGTTTATTTGAATACACCCAGTTCATTTGCGCTGTTATTGCACTATAGCTACACTGCACTGTGGAAAGTGTTAATGCACAGTCAGCTAATGCTGAGAGAATTTATGGCTTTCTGTCTATGCAGAGTTTTGGAGAGAAACAACAAACATCCTGACCTTCTCACTGTCTGGTTTAGTTCTGTTGTGTATGCCTGAAGACTTGTTTATGTCTGGAAAAGCTGCTTATTCATTCCCATAGAGGTGAATGGAAGCTCTATACAAGTGTATGACAGACAGAAATTGTGACATTGTATCTGTTTAGGCTGTGCTTCTCCACTCCACCCCTCCCACTAGAAGATTATAGTTTAGCTAAAAATTGTAAATAAGGAGAGCAGTCAGAGACTCTAGTTGTTTGCAGGTAGGGACCGGTGCTTAGTAAAAGAGACTCTGCCAGACTGGATGAGTGACTAGAAGATGACACTAAGATGGGGATGCTGAGCCAAAGACCCTGGGCTAGGGCAGTTTCTATAGCTGGGCAAGGGATGCGACCGCACGGGGCTCCTGTCTCAAGCAAGAAGAGGGGGGCGCCGTCGGCATCTACCTAAAGCAGAAGCAATGAGCGCTTCCATCAATACAGATGAAAGCGCTCATTGCAGGAGCGCAGGGAGATGATGTCACTCACCGCTCAGCTCCCCACGCTCCTCCCCTCCTTCAGGCCAGCGGCAGAGCTGTGAATGGTGAAGCAGAAGACTTCTCCTGCTCCACCATTCAGCCTGCACAGATCGCGCTGCCGGTGGATGTGGGCGGAGCTTGCAAATGGGACATTTGTATAAGCTCTGCCCACTCCGTGCTGCAGCGCGGTCTGTAGCTGCAGTGAAGAGGACTGTGAGCTTCAGGAACGGGACAAGGTGAGTAGTGCTGTGTGTCCTGTGTTTTTTTTTTTTTTTAATACAGAGGGGCACAGAGGACTTTACACTATGGAGGGGGCACAGAGGACTTTACAACTATGGAGGGGGCACAGAGGGCTTTATTACTATGGAGGGGGCACAGAGGACTTTATTACTATGGAGGGGGGCACAGAGAGCTTTATAACTATGGAGGGGGCACAGAGGGCTTTATAACTATGGAGGGGGCACAGAGGGCTTTACAACTATGGAGGGGGCACAGAGGGCTTTACAACTATGGAGGGGGCACAGAGGGCTTTACAACTATGGAGGGGGCACAGAGGGCTTTACAACTATGGAGGGGGCACAGAGGGCTTTACAACTATGGAGGGGGCACAGAGGGCTTTACAACTATGGAGGGGGCACAGAGGTCTTTAGAACTATGGAGGGGGCACAGAGGGCTTTATCACTATGGAGGGGGCACAGAGGGCTTTATAACTATGGAGGGGGCACAGAGGGCTTTATAACCATGGAGGGGGCACAAAGGGCTTTATTACTATGGAGGGGGCACAGAGGGCACTTTTTTATTGTTCGCCCTGTTGGTAAAATTCCCTAGAAACTGCCCTGCCCTGGGCCACCAACCTTTGGACAGGGTGCCTGTCTTCTGAGAGAGATAGAGGGACAGCTAGCTTAGGCCTTTCTCAGCATGAAACCTTCTTCTGTTAGGGAGGAAACTGGAGATGCTAGCCCAGTGCCTTGTCTGTATTGTTTTGCACAAAGAAACACACTGCTTAACTGCAGACCTCAACTCTCTGGACTTATTGACCAATGAGGTGCACCATGCTTAACCATCCCTTCCAGAGAGGAGCAACACATGACGACACCCAGCGTAGCATTGGGGTAACCCCATATCAGGCCACTGCATTTATAGCAGAAAGAGTCTGGAAAAAAGGTACATATTTTCCTGTTGATAAGATCAAAAACTCATTTATAGAGGACATTTATACAGGGTGACCCATGAAAAAGTAGCCGCCTCCAGCGATTGTATGACAAGATGAACGAGCAAGTGGATTGTTTATTTTAAATAACCCACAAGCAGGGGCGTAGCTGTAGGGGAAGCAGGGGAATCAGCTGCTTTGGGGCCTGAACTCAGAAAGGGTCTACCCAGGAGGAGGACTAAAAGATTTTATTGTCAGGGCCTCCTCAACACTATTATAAAATGAAATTATATACAGAGACACTGTAGGAAACGGACGGAGCGGCTGCTGGGCCTCATCTGAGAGGGTGATCTTTACTAGACACAGAAGGGGGGTTATATGGGAGTCAGGGGGCATTCAAGAATTTGCTGTGGGGCCAAGTCACATCTTGTTACACCATGGCCCACAAGGCACAAAAGCTGCTGAAAAAAGCCACCGTTTCATGTCTGTGCACCTTTGGGCACATTGGATTATGTTGGTTGATGCTGCAGAAGAAAAAATGTCCTCCTTTTTCTGAAAAGATGGGACAACATGCCGCACCTCAAGGAACTCACTGGCACGGGTTCATGACGTGTTATGGCCACCAAGTTCCCCAGACTTGTCCACATGTGATTTTGTGGGTTTTCTGTGGGATTTCTGTGGGGAAATTTTAAACAGAAAGTGCCCACTAACAATCCACGTACCCTGGATGAACCCAAAGAGAACATCACAAACACCATCTGCAGCATCACTGCTGAAGAGCTCCAAGCAGTATCAGCCAACATAATCCGACTTGCCCAAAGATGTATAGACGTGAACGGGGACCACTTTCAGCATCTTTTGTGACAATCCACTTGCTCGTTCATCTTCTCATACTATCGCTGGAGGCGGGATACTTTTTCGTGGTCCACCCTGTATTATTTCCTACAACATGCTTAGAGGCAAACTCTTAGGCCTGGTTCACACTAGCGGCAGCACGGATCCGGCAGGTGAAGGGTGCCGCCGGATCCGTGCTGCCGCAGGGACATGTGTGGGGCCGGAACCGCGCTCCGGCCCCACACATGTCACACAGTACATACACACAGGCATATACACATACAAATACACATACATACTTACATACTCTGCTGGGCGCCGGGTGGAATCGTCCTATGTGTGCGCCGTCCTGCTCCTGCTGCGCTGTGGAGACCTGCCGGGAGCATGTAAGTATGTATGTGTATTTGTACGTGTATATGTCTGTGTATGTTTATGTGTATTTCTATGTCTGTATGTGTGTATGTATGTGTGCAGGTGACAGATCCGTCATGAACTCCATTAAAAGTCAATGGAGGACGGATCCGTTCATCATTGTGTCACACCAAACGGATTCCTCCCCATTGACTTGCATTGGGGGTCATGACGGATCCGTCTTGGTGCGGATGCCTGGATCGGAGAGCAAACCGCAGCATGTTGCGGTTTGCTCTCCGGTCTGAAGACGGAACGGAATGCTTTCAGGAGCCTCCGTTGTCTTCAGTTCAGTTTTGTCCCCATTGACAATGAATGGGGACAAAACTGAAGCGTTTTATTCCAGTATTGAGCCCCTATGACAGAGCTCAATACCGGAATTATAAAACGCTAGTGTGAAAGTAGCCTTAGCAGTCAATATGTCCTGATGAGAGAGAACAGGTACTTTTATGTTCCTATTTTTGGACATTTCTTCCAACACAACCATATCAGCATAGAGACAAGCCTTTAAATTCTTGCTGGTGAGACAAAAAATACATTTCAGACAGTTTTGTAGCTAAGTCTTGCAGATGAAAGCATTTTTATCTTCATGGTCGGTTATAAATTTGCGCATGACACCGAGGAGCCGCCATTTACATTCTCTCATGGAAAAATATCCGTTTTCCACAGCTAGGAGTTACAATGAATTAGTCGCACATTATAAGACAGGGACGGATATGGCGGTGATATTGTCCAGCGCTTATAAAGCTTTCTACCATTTTTATTGCTCTCTAAATTATATGCTATATATAGGGTCAAATGGGAATTTTACTAGGAGATTCATTTCTCAGCTTCATGCTATATACACAGCGTGTCAAGCATTGGTATATAAAATGGTGATGTCCATTAAAGGGTCTGTGGAGAACTTCTGAGTGGATGTTGGAAAACACTAGGACAATGTTTTACTGCTGCTTTCTGTGTAATATCACCTTTATATGGTAGAACAGCAAATGCAACACCTCTCACATCCTATGCCATTGCATCTCATCTCATCCTGTGCCACCCTATCCCTCCCCCATTGATTCCAAACACAATGCCATCCACATTGTATTCCAATCCAAGACTTGCCATCCCATCCTACATCATCCCTTTTCATCCCAACCTATTTATGTCATCCTTGGTTTCCATCCTATCCCAATCATCCTATGCCATCCCATTGTATTCCAATCCATTATACTCCATTCTACCCTATATCATCCTATCCCATTCATGTAACATAGTAACATAGTTTATAAGGCTGAAAAAAGCCATCTGTCCATCCAGTTCGGCCTGTTTTCCTACAAGTTGATCCAGAGGAAGGCAAAAAATCCCTGTGAGGTAGAAGCCAATTTTCCTCACTTTAAGGGAAAAAAAATCCTTCTCGACTCCAATCAGGCATCAGAATAACTCCCTGGATCAACGACCCATCTCTAGTAACTATAACCTGTAATATTATTACCTCCAAATACATCCAGGCCCCTCTTGAACTCTTTTAGTGAACTTACCATCACCACCTCCTCAGGCAGAGAGTTCCATAGTCTCACTGCTCTTACCGTAAAGAATCCTCTTCTATGTTTATGTACAAACCTTCTTTCCTCCAGACACAGAGGATGTCCCCTCGTCACAGTCACAGTCCTCGGGATAAATAGATGATGGGAGAGATCTCTGTACTGATCTCTGATATATTTATACATAGTTATTAGATCTCCCCTCAGTCGTCTTTTTTCTAAAGTGAATAACCCTAATTTTGATAATCTTTCTGGGTACTGTAGTCCACCCATTCCAGTTATTACTTTAGTTGCCCTCCTCTGAACCCTCTCCAGCTCTGCTATGTCTGACTTGTTTACAGGAGCTCAGAACTGTACACAGTACTCTGTCCTACCTCATCCTATCCCATTGTATCCCAATCATCTTATCCCATTCCATTTTGATCATTCTCATCCCATCCTACATCACCCCATCTCGTACTATCCTACTAATTTCATGTTTAGCTTCTATCTTTTCCCAATTAATCCTTTCCCAGCCATTCTGTGCCAACTCATCCCATCCCACTGTATCCCAATCATCCTATCCCATTTAATCACAATTCACACCCCATCCCATCCTATCTCATTCATTTATATTCTATTCCATCCCATCCATCTCATGATTAATTTCCACCCCTCACCTTCTCTTCCTATCCTTTCCTATCCATCCTATATTATCGGGATCATAACCAATTCTATCTTGATTTCCCTTCAGTCCCACAATATCCTGTCCCATTCCTTGTTACATCCTACCTATATGCCGTCCCATCCTATATACTCCAGTGTCATCTCATCCTATTCATTCCATTGTTAGCTTCCATCCTTGTATCCGATCCTATTCTATCCTAATAATCCTATCCATTCCCATTCTATTCCAATCCATTCTGCTCCATCCTAGATGATCTCCTCTCCTCCCATCCTATAAATTTCATACTTCGTTTATATTTTTTCCCATCCTATCTCTTTCTACCCATTCCATATTATCCCAATCCATCCTATCTCATCCTGTTTTTTTTCATCCTTTTCCATCCTATCCCATCCCACTGTATCCCAGCCAATCCCATCCATCCCATTAGATCAGACCCATCTCATCCTATACTATTCATTGCATCCTATCCTTGCCTCTTATTCTGCCCCATTCGATCCATCCCATCCTATTTCATCCTTAGTTTTAAAGCTATCCCATCCCATTCTTTTCCATCCAATCCTATCCCATTGTATTTTATAATAATCCATTCCACCCTATCTTACTCATTTCTATCCCATCCCTTTGTATTCCAACCATCGCAAACTATACATCTCATGCTTACGTTCTATCCTTCCTTATTCACCCTATACCATTGGTATTATAACCAGTTCTATATTGGTTTCCCTACAGTGTCACAATTTGATGCTCCCTGCCCAAGGATGTACATACCATAGAGGCAGGCATGGGATTCAGCCAGTTCCCTCTAGTTCTCCAGATTGTTAAAATTACAACTGGATCGGAGAACCATGTTACCAACTAAGCCCTGATCCGGTGCTCTGGCAGTGGCAGCTGGAGATGTTTGCTTCCATTGCTTCACGCCCCGCTGATAGTTTAGCTCCTTAGTTGGGTGGTATGTGTGTAGTATATATATGGTGTATTTATGTATGTGTGTGGTATATATATAGTGTATTTGTGTGTATGTGTATTGCATATATATGGTGTATGTATATGTAAACATGTGTTGTGACACTGCTTGACCACCATTGAGAAGGGACCTGTTGTTAAAAATTTGAATCCCACCACTGAAGAGAGGCAGTCTATACAGCAGACAGGGGTATTCCCTATTCATTCATTCTCTATGGGACGGCCGTAGAAAGCCAAGTTCTGTACTTGGCTACATCGTGCAATTCCATAGACTTTGGATGGGACGGTGGTGTATGTGCTTGACCATAGTTCCATTCAAATGGGGGATACGGGACCAGGGGTGGACTGGGAACTTAAAGGAGTTCTCCGGGAATTAAGAAAATGAAAATACTTAAATATTACTTTATTATAAATATATTCCCAAATACCTTTCATTATTTAGAACGGCTCGTTTTGTCTAGGGAGCAATCATTAGGAGAAATAAAATGCCCTCCGTCCTATTAGTACACACAAAACCTGTCCTAATCACACAGCAGGACAAGTTACTTCACAACACTGAGGTAAAGAGCTGCCTCATCCTCCTCTCTGCTCTGCTTGTCAGGGATTATGATCCTGAATACAGGTGATAAGATCTTCAGCTGAATCTCTGTAGGAAAGGAGTTCATGAAGTACAGAGAGGAGGTGGGGATGTGGATAATGAGCAGCAGCTCTTGTGTGCAGTCTCCATTACCACAGTCTGTCCTGTCCGTCCTCTCTGTACTTCGTCTCCTCATGAACTCCATTCCTACATAGATTCATCTGAAGATCTTATCTGTGTTCAGGATCATAATCCCTGACAAGCAGAGCAGAGAGGAGGATGAGGCAGCTCTTTAGCTCAGTGTTGTGAAGTAACTGTGTGTACTAATAGGACGGCGGCCATTTTGTTTCTACTAATGATTGCTCCCGAGACAAAACGAGCCATTATAACTAATGAAAGGTATTTGGGAATATATTTATAATAAAGTAATATTTAGGTATTTTCATTTTCTTAATTCCCGGAGAACCCTTTTAAAGTGGCGCTGGAAAAAAAATCTAAAAGGGGCCCCATGTTGTAGGTGGGTCCAAACTGACAGAAGGCAGAACTAACAGTAGTAGGTAGGGGAAAGCAATATTGTAGTGCAGACACACAATATACTGCCCCAGCAGAACCAAATACCACAGCGCAGCACAAAATACTGCCACCCACGCTACAGTGTGAAATTTTATTATCGTCCTGAGAACGACAATACAGTTGCTGACGCTGGCCATGTGTATAATACCTGATTATCCTACATAAATTAATGCTGAGAGCATCAGATCTTTATGTACCTGAGTGGCAGTCGTGAGGAGGGCTCGGGTGGCTCCCTGGCTATCATTCCACTGGGAAATTTCCCTGTAGGGTCTATGGCCAGTCCGCCCTCTGCACAGCACCCCCATTCTTGTGATCTCTGGGTATCAAAACAGTCAGACCCTCTCTGATCTAACAGTAAGGTCTCATGCACATGACCGTATTTTGGGTCAGCCTCTAATCCGAATTTTTTGAGGATCGCACATGGAGCTATTCATTTCTATGGGTCCGCAAAAATGTGGTCCTCCGTGTGCAGTCCGCACCCATGTGGCCGTTCCACAAATTATAGAACATTTCTTATTCTTATCCGTATTGAGAAGAATGGACATTTCTATAATGAAATTTGTGGCATGCACCTGGATGGTATTTATATTTTGCAGATCCTTGGTCATGTACATGAGGCTTTCGCGACTATCCACTGTATAGGTGATAGCTTGTTCTATCTGGAATACCCCTTTAACCCTCATAAATTAGCATTTACAGCATTATAATGACTAATGGACTGAGCGCTTTACACAACTTTCGACCACAAATGTTTTCTATTTTCACTTGAGAGTAAATGAGTTAAATCTGGGCGATCGCACTCAACGAGAATTCCTTTATTAAGCGGACGCAGAATTACCCAGAATGCCTCAGTGGTATTTTAATCATCCCGCAGCTTTTTTTTTCTTTCCCGGGGACTTTGATGTTGCCTGTGAATTATATAGGCTATGAAATCAATGTAAAGCTCATTCTCACGGCTGGAGACAAACGCCATAAATACTGGTGGCTGAATATATGGAAGTATATTATGTTCTTTGCCGTCTGCACAGTTTATGTCTACCGCATGGTTAAACTACGAGATTATTAACAAGGATGACACAGCCTTCTGCTTGAAGAAGGGTTATATACGATCCACTGGAGGTTCTGTATATACATCCATATCCATGTGATAAACAATAGGACGGGTCTGGTTTCCAGTGAATGGGATTAAGCTGTAAACTCTTCCTTGGGGTCGAGGTAAATGTATGTGTGTCTCTGAGCTCTGACACTAAAGTCTGCTCCTCTGTAGACAATGGCAGAGATTTATGAAACTGACTAAGAGAAGAGCTGTCTGTTGTTCATGGCAGCCAATCACGGCGCAGCTTTCATTTTGTATTCTGCTGTTTGAAAATGAAAGCTGCTCTGTGATTGGTTGCTGTTGGCAACAGTTATGCTTGTAACCCCTTAGCAAACAGTACGGAGTCTGCTCCATGGTTAACTTGCTGCAGTTAGGTGGGGGAAGGGGCACCCCTGTCCTGAAATTATTGCCCCCGGCGGTGTAAATGTGAGGTGTAGAGCTCATATATACCAACATTCAGATTGGTAAATTCAGAGTCTATAATCCCTGCCACAAGAATGGGTCAAAATTTACTGATGGAAAGCAGGGCCAGCAATACCATATGTGGCACATTATAGCACCCCAACAGAGCCAAATACCGCAGTCCATCACAAAATACAGCCGTCAGCAGTACAAAATACATCCCCAAAAAATTTCCACTGGTCGGCTGTGAGGAGAGCTCAGACGGCATGGGCCCACTGGGAAATTTCCCTGTAAAGTCTAGGGCCCTGCCCATTACACCCTGCCAGATCGAATTTTCAAGTCCTCAAGGACTAGAAATAAGTTGAATAAAGTTTATTAATATTATATTTTAAAAAACACACAGATATTAAAAATTATCCTTTTTCCATTTATCATATAAAAAATAAAAAATAAATATGATTGGTATTGTCGTGCCTGAACATGTCAGAAACGTGCACAGTGCCAGAATTGCTGTATATGTGTATATATATATATATATATATAGATATATATAGATAGATATTTAGTCACCTCGCCTCCAGAAAAAAATTATCAAGAAGCTGTTAATACCAAGAAAAACTAGAGCTCAACTACAGCTGACATATTTGGTATCACTACAATCATAATGCCTGTACACAAATTAATATTTATACCGCACAAGGCATAAAAAAAAAAAATGGTGAATTTGGTGGTTTTATATACACTCCCCAAAAATTACAAGAATTAGTCCACCAACAACCAATGATATAAGGGCATTGGAGTTGTAGTTTTGCAACAGCTGGAGGGCCACAGGTTGGGCATCCCTGCTGTGGAATAAAGTTGACATGTTATTTTTTACCACACACAAAATTCACATAAATAACATTTACGAAATTGCAGTTTTTTTTGTTTTTTTTTTACATTCCTTCTCCTAAAATGTAATGAAAGCTGATCAATATATGTACCCCAAAACGATGCCACTGAAAAATACAACTCACCCCATAAAAAAGCCCTCATACAGCTACATCAATGTTAAAGTGAAAAAAAAAAAGTTACCTCCACAGTACCCTGGCTCTGCCATTCTGATGCTGCTCTGGTCTCTGCTGCTCTTCACTTCCTGTCCTGGTTCTACACTCACTGCCCATGAAGGCCTTCTCAGTCAATCACTGGCTGAGGTGGGTCATCGTGAAGACCAGTGATTGGTTGAGCTGGGTTTTTCAGGAATGACTAGGTCGAAGAGAAGTCAATGCACTAGTCCATGTGTCAGGAGAGGCACTCCCTAAGGCACTCGAGGGCTCTCAGCCTGGATCAGGGAGGTCTTCCTCAGGATTTGTTGACCTAAAGGGCTGCAGTTTAGTGCTGACATATTCCGCAGAGATTCACACACATTGTCATATCAAGGACTTTGCTTCTTCGTGACAACCAACATGCTTATTGTGCCTTTAAAGGGAAGATTTCACCCCAATTCTGGACCATTATCTGCTATAATACATGTGTAGTGCTGCAGATATGAAGTCCAGATCACAATTTTTTATTTTCCTACTGCCTCCTGTTCCCACACTGTCAGTATTTACAGCTGCAAGGAAATCCATTGACAGGACTGCTGGGCATGCGCGCATGAGTCCTCTCGACTACGTTAGAACACTAGGAAAATAAAAAATATCACCCTATACCCAGGGGTGCACCTAGGCTTTCTGCTGCCTGAAGCGAAAACTGAAATGGCGCCCCCAATCCAAAATTTCTTAACCTAACCCCTTTGCCACAATGAAAGCGCTCATTGCCCATGGCCCTTCGGCTGCCCTCCTCTTGCCCTTACCTGGTGCTGCCTGAGGCAATCGCCTCACATGGCCTCATTGGTGGTGCACCCCTGCCTATACCATTGAAAGATCAGTATATGAATATGTATAGTAACGTTTTTGCAGGTGATTAGAGCCCCCAACTTGTCCCATTATTTTACAGGGGGACCATGAAGCATTAGAAAGGGACCTCAGGGATGAATTGTTTTTACTTTCTTTTACACCATGTGGTGCCCTTTAAAAATATTTAAATGGTCAGACCATTGCCACTCTGTTCTTCTGTTATCCCTGCTAGAATTTCCAGCAGTTTGCAATAAAGGTCCAACTGGGTGTTACCAGCTGGCTGTGTGTGGAGGAACACAGTCTAACACTATCCAATCAGTGCTGTCAGTGTCAGACTGTAAAGGGACAACACACTCCAGCTGGTAACACCCAGCTGGACCTTTATGGAAATTTATTCAGAAACTTCTTGTAGGAATAATAGAGGAATGGCACAACAGAGAGTCATAAGAATAGATGCTTCAGAGTTCATACATGGGCAATGCAAGTAGTTACTTCTGAGTTTTTTCTACAAGTGTCACCACTGCTACCCAGTTAGTGGCCTCAGCAGTGGCAATGGTCAGGTGCCGTGCCTGATTGGCTAGCAGTGGTGACGTGCGTGTAGACATACAAGTAACATTTCTGGTCCAGCGCAGAAAATAGGACCACAGCGCTGGAACCTAAACACCGGTGACAAGTTAGTCTATTTTTTTAACCTCTGCCTGGCAATATCAAATGAGGTTTTCACTCTCGGAAAACCCCTTAAAGAAAGTAATCGGCACAGAATTTTGGACATATCTTAAAAAGCGTGGACCATTGGTTCACGTTCGTTGACAGAACTGAAGCAAGCGTCCCTTTTCTTGCGCTAATCATTACACGTAGTACATATTTCCAGAGGAGAAAATGGAACATCTCGTATGGCAAAAATTACGCCATCGTTCACACCACATATATTGTTTTTGGTTTCCTGGATCTCAGTTTTGGCGATTTTTAACTTTCACTCCATTCATTTCATTCATTTTAAACATTATCACGTCCCATACCATAAATACTATGGATCCCACCTGTCCGTAAAACCCAGCGAAGAATACAATCCCAGCTGTTCAGGCCGAGATTCCTGCTCGCTATCCAGCCGTTTCCAAAGCTCTCAGGGAAATCATGTTAACAGCTGCTCGGATTCATATTCATTGCTGTTTATATAAGGAGAGGAGGTTTCTGAGCCAGTAGACTATTATAGTTATTGACTGTTTATAAAGGTTATCCAATGGAGCAGTTTTTATCAGCAGTAATTGTTCCAATGATTTAAACTCCCTGGAAACCGCAGGAGTCGACATTTGAGGGTCTTACAGAATGTACAACAGCGATGGACACCCTTCTGTATAACCCAATGACAGATTCCAATTTTGGCAGTTTTTTTTCCCGATATACTTTGTGTATCAATTCTGAAAAATAGTCAACATTTTTCCAACCAGCACACGGATGTGAATACTTTTGCAACTACATCTGCATGTAATTAAAAATGTAATACTGGCACTAAGTTATTTAATAAAAATGAATCTTATAGCGCCACCTGCTGTTTGTGTAGTACCCCGGGGGGGGGGGGCGCTACCATTATTACACCTAGCTACTGTCTCTAATGGCTAACAGAGAATGTCATCTGTGTATTTATTTCCAGGTCCTCTGATACTGTGCCTTAACCCTTTCTACCCCGGAGGTTTTTTCGGTTTTGCGTTTTCGTTTTGCGCTCCCTGCCTTCAAACAGCCATAACTTTTTTATTTTTCTGTTCACATAGCTGTATGAGGGCTTATTTTTTGCGGGGTAAGTTGTACTTTCAAACGCCACCATTTAATATTGCATATGATGTAGTGGGAAGCGGGAAAAAAATTCCAAATCGGGTGAAATTGCAAAAAAAGCACAATTCCGCTACAGTTTTCCTGGTTTTTTATTTACGGCGTTTGATGTTCATTAAAACTGACCAATTACTTTCATTCTACTGGTCAGTACGAATCCGGCGATACCTAATATGTATAGTTTTTCTTGTGTTTTGATAGTGATAAAATAATTATAAAGTTGGATTTTTTTTTTTTTTTTGTCGTCATATCTGGACCCCTATAAATTTTTGGTATTTATGTGTACGGAGCTGTATGGGGGCTAATTTTTTGCGGGGCGATCTGAAATTTTTATTGATACCATTCTGGGGTGCGTATGACTTTTTGATTGCTTTTTATTTAATTTTTTTAGAAAAAAAAAGCGACAAAAAACAGCGAATCGCCATTTTGACGCTTTTTTCCGCCACACAATTCACCGTGTTGGAATTTTTTTTATATTTTAAAAGTACGGGCGTTTTCGGTCACGGTGATACCCATGATGTCTATATTTATTTTTATTTAGGTATTTATTTTTTAATTATACGGAAAGGGGGGTGATTTAAACTTTTATATTTTTTTAATTTTTTATATATTTTTTATGACTTTTTGATTGCTTTTTATTTAATTTTTTTAGAAAAAAAAAAGCGACAAAAAACAGCGAATCGCCATTTTGACGCTTTTTTCCGCCACACAATTCACCGTGTTGGAATTTTTAAAATATATTTTAAAAGTACGGGCGTTTTCGGTCATGGTGATACCCATGATGTCTATATTTATTTTTATTTAGGTATTTATTTTTTAATTATACGGAAAGGGGGGTGATTTAAACTTTTTTTTATATATTTTTAACAATTTTTTTATTTTTTGTGATTATTTTAAAGCTCAAATATGAGCTAATATATAGTTTTTTTTTTTCTTTATGAGCAATCAGGGATTTACTAGATGGAGATAAATCCAAGAATTGCTCATTTCTTATCCTGGCCTGCCATCTAGTGGCCAGAATAAGAATTGCAGTTTGAAAACTGTAATCCTCACCAGCGAGGATTACAGTTTTCATATGGTGTACAGACACCCCGATTGGCCACTCGGGGCGTCTGTACACCACCGGGAAGCTTATGCTTCCGGGTTCAGACGCATCCTGACGACCATGTACGGCGCTGGTCGGGAAGGGGTTAATAATATTGCTATGTAATTCTTATGTATTGTGTTTCATGTACTGTGTCTGGTTATCCAGCAGGTGGCAGTGTATCTGGCAGAGTAACTTTATTCAGAATGGAACGTACTATTCCATTCTTCCCCCTTTTTATCGCCACACAGAGTGGCCGTGCTGCGGGCAGGTTATAGCAAGGGTTGCCAACCATCCAGAAATTTCTGGACAGTCAACAGTCAAATAGGCAACCTTTTTCTGGTGGTATTTGACTAGATTATTTTTCTGGTAATTATCAGCATTTCACAGCTCACTGTAAATCCTGGTAATGTTCTTATCAGTATATTGAGCTATACAGTAGAGATGTATTACTTATAATCATTATCATTCATTATCCAATTTGTCTATAAAAATTTTGTCTGTCCTCGATTTTGGGTTTGAATTTGTCTGGAAAAAAATTTGGGTTGGCAAACCTGATTACAGCCATGCTGCGGTGCAGAACCGCACAGTCAGTTAGCCCGCAGTTGCCTTTTATTTAATAATGAAGACCGCACTGTATAATTGGTCTTCATAGTTAATGGCCACGCGGCACCTTTAATGCACCTTTAAACAGGGTCTGTTGCTGGTATGGGGTTTGGCTGGTTAGTTGGGGGCACAATATGCTGAAATACCCACTTCTCCAAACCCAGTGCTATTTTGTCCTACAGATGGGAGTCCTTCTTCTGCCATCCTTTTCCACATAATCTGATATGAATGAGAATACATCATCAGGAACATCCAGCTCCTACTCTCTCTGCATCTTGCTGACTTTTCTAGGACATGTAGACCAAGAAGGATTTGGATTTGAAAGAAGTAAAACCAGCAAATGATGAGGATGGTCATCATTAAGACCTGGCCCCCCTAAGGGGTGCGGACTGGATGGTATTTGGTTGGCACGTTGGCACCGAAATAATAAAGGCTTCCATCTTATGGGTATCTTAGTTTATGGCTGATGTAGGAATAAGTAAATGTAGGAATAAAGAAAGAAAACTGATGCAGAATACATCTCCCTGAACTCAACGTGCACTCTCCCTGCAGTCTTCCTGCACTCTCCCGGCACTCTTCCTGCACTCTCCTTGCAATCTCTCTGCACTCTCCCTGTACTCTCTCTGCACTCTCCCGGCACTCTTCGTGCACTCTCCCTGCAATCTCTCTGCACTCTCCCTGCAATCTCCTTGCAGTCTTCCTGCACTCTCTCCATTCTCTCTGCACTCTCCCTGCAATCTCTCTGCACTCTCCCTGCAGTCTTCCTGCACTCTCTCCATTCTCTCTGCACTCTCCCTGCAATCTCTCTGCACTCTCCCTGCAGTCTTCCTGCACTCTCTCCAATCTCTCTGCACTCTCCCTGCAGTCTTCCTGCACTCTCTCCAATCTCTCTGCACTCTCCCTGCAATCTCTCTGAACTCTCCCTGCAGTCTCCCTGCATTCTCCCTCTGCAATATTCTTCTATATATTCTGCTATATTCTTTTATATATTTTTTCTAAACTTCGGACCAAACTCCTCTTCAAACGCTTCACTTAGCTCAACACTAGTACACATAAAATAAAAGGAAACAATAACAACTGCGAGAAAAATAATCTTAAATTCTCGGAGGCCTTGAACCTTGAATAATATATAATTTTAAGCAGCAAATAAGACCACGTTGGATGATGACATATCCATGGCTCGTGCTGCTCTGCTGAAGCAGTTACCTTCTGTTTTATAGGCGTCATCTCAAGGGTTTTCACATCCAAACTCCCCTGTCTGGTTCTACAATTTAAGAAGAAGTAATAGAGATTCTTAAAGAAACCCTTCACCTCTGTTCACAAGGTTTGACATTTTATAAGTAGGAAGAATTTATTTTTAGCCAAATTAATCCAAGTGCAACATAAACATAATTATTACGATAGATGTTTTTTAATGGCATCAATTTTTATCCATGTGCAACTAATTTGTTTTTTTTTTTTTTAGTTTTTCACCCTCATAGGTCACAGGCCACTATATGAGGCAGTGTACAAAATATAAAGACTGTGAGCTCCCTTCTCCTCCGCTTCTGGCCCTATTGATTGGTCAGCAGTGGTGACGTGCATGTAGACAGGACACCTCTCTTCCGGTCCAGCAGGGAAGGGAGGTCAGAGCTGGAACATAGTAACATAGTTTATAAGGCCGAAAAAAGACCTCTGTCCATCCAGTTCGGCCTGTTATCCTGCAAGTTGATCCAGAGGAAGGCAAAAAAAACCTGTGAGGTAGAAGCCAATTTTCCCCACTTTAGGGGAAAAAATTCCTTCCCGACTCCAATCAGGCATCAGAATAACTCCCTGGATTAACGAGCCCTCTCTAGTAACTATAACCTGTAATATTATTACCCTCCAGAAATACATCCAGGCCCTTCTTGAACTCTTTTAGTGAACTTACCATCACCACCTCCTCAGGCAGAGAGTTCCATAGTCTCACTGCTCTTACCGTAATGAATCCTCTTCTATGTTTATGTACAAACCTTCTTTCCTCCAGATGCAGAGGATGTCCCCTCGTCACAGTTACAGTCCTCGGGATAAATAGATGATGGGAGAGATCTCTGTACTGACCTCTGATATATTGAGGGGGTCAATAATGAGGGTCAATAACTCTGAGTCTTTTTTATTTTCACCCCTGGACCCTGCCTGGCCATATGAAAAGGGGTCCCTGATCTAGAGAATCCTTTTAATGTAAGAAGGAGCTTGTGGTTATACACAGCAGCCAATCTGAACAAGCAGAGCTGCAGCATAAAACATGTAGGATAGAAACAGCATTAGGGCTCATGCACACAAACGTTTTTTTTGTCTGTGTCCATTCCGTTTTTTTGTTTTTGTTTTTTTTTTGCGGCCCATATGCGGAACTATTCATTTCAATGAAATTTCAAAAACCGTATGTCCATAAGTCAGTTCCACAAAAAAGTACATGTCCTATTCTTGTCCGTTTTGAGGACAAGGACAGGCATTGTTACAATGGATTCGCAAAAAAACCAGATGTAATACGGATGTCACGTGGATATCATCCATTTTTTTTGCGGATTCATGTTTTGAGGATTTTTTGGGTAAAGCAGAGCGGGCAGACGCACAGGCTGAGACAGCTCATGTGTTAATATTCATTAGTTTGTTTTTTTTTCATTCCCCAGGGTCACATTTTGCCAAGATACTTAAAGCATATTTTTAGTTCAAATTATAAGAAGATTCTCATAAAAAAGGAAAATGTTATTCACTCTGGGAATTTCTTTTTTTCTATTCATATGACTCTGATTAAGTGAAGTTATTTTCCAAAGACAAGTTGTTTTAAGCTGAAAATAAAAATGTTTCGAGCGCTCCAAATGTCTTGTGTCATCCCCGCGATCGCTCTTCTACCGCATACACCAGTCAAAACCCGATGGGCGATGGACTGACATAAGTAAAATGTATGAAGAGTTGCAAATCTACACCAGCTTTCAGTTTCTGGCGGAAATTACTGTAAATTTGTCAGACGGATGCCAATCCCACCCCTTTGACTGAGGACATGTTTGGAAAAGTGGTGAAAATGCTGAAAAACAGACAAATAAAATCACACATGTTTGTACAAAACATGGCTTACGCAAAATTTGGTGTGAAACTGAAGTATAGCCAATGATAAATTCCCCTCAATGTCTTACAAGAAGGAGACGAGCAATGAACGGGAGGCAAACAGGATAGCAATGGCCCACCAGGGCATCTGTAGTACCAACAAGGAAGGCATGGCAGAGGCTGGTAGGCCAGAGGAAATGTAGTGGAATCTACAGCCACCTCATGTCTGGGTGTTTCATACTCACCATCACTTGCTATAAAGGCCCAGAAATGCTTAATTCATTGTGCACCAGCACAGAAGGGATTGATTGGCCATCTTGGATCCGCCTCATGTGCGCCGACACATCAAAGCCCCGCCTCCTCCAGAGCGGGAAATCAGGCAGGCGGAGCAGGCAAGACGTGTCTGCTTGATGCTCCGCTGGATGTGGGGCTCTAGTACCTTCAACCAGGCTCCCATTTATTACATTGCCAAGACCAAAGGGCCTTTGGGCCAGAAGAGTCTTTTGCACCTGGGACAGAGAGTTTGCCCGTCGCCAGAAGATGCCGTCTCTCTGAAGTGCTGGAGACAAATGCAATAGAGTTTGGCACATGCTTAAGAAGCTGGGAAGATCACCCAGTTTGGAAAACTCACCACGACAACTGTGGTGGGTGGGATATAAGTGGAAGTGGAGACAGATCGAGGCCTTATGCTCATTCCATTTCTATTCAACCCATGAGTCAACCCGAGAGGTACCAGGGCCGTGACTCCCCTTGTTTCCAGTGGGAGAGATCACCTACCCCAAGCGATTCTTCATATAGCAGTGGGCTGCAGCTGCCCAGGCCTGACACCCTGGACAATCCAATGCCCCAGATTTCACGGGAGATGGTGGCATCTAATCCAGATGGCCGAGGAACCTTCTAGATGATCACCTCTCGGGGATAAAGGTGGAGTTAACCATGCAGACGGAGCTGAGAATGTGCGGGGAATCTGCGACCATCCTGCTGCTGCCTCCAGCATACACCATAGGAGCAGGGCACACTATAATTGTGAGTCCAATGTCGATCTCCATTTCCACTGGGTTAGGGCATTTCTATGCTCAGCCTCGACAAAGCCTGGAGAACCAGGTATCAGTTGGCTCGACCTGCAGCTTTCCCCTTTCTGTGAGGGTAAAGTCCTGGATCCTGTTTTGCTGGTCACAGATACCAACCCTGAGGTTCCCACCACAATAAGTCGCCAAGGGACTGTCCAAAGAGTTCCTGCAGGAGATACAGCCGTCCAGTATACCCCAGCCTGTGGAACCAGCATTCAGGCTCCAGAAGGTGACAAGCTAGCAGCAAGGGATTCCGACCAGGCCTGAAGTTCTTCACTAAAGCTGGAAGACCAAGGAGCCAGACAAGCTTCAGGGGGTTGACCCCAGCCTGCGGGACCAGCATTCAGACTTCAGAAGGTGACAATCTAGCAGCAAGGGATTCCAACCAGGCCTGAAGTTCTTCACTAAAGCTGGAACACCAAAGAGCCCAACGAGCTTCAGGAGGGTGAGATACCAGGGATGTTTGTTGTTGTTATGGGCCCTATATTTTGCCAACCTTCCTGTGCCCCTGAGCCGTATGGGACTCCCTTTCATCCAAGTTGCAGATGTTGTGTCCTTTCCTATTCCTTTCTTGGGTTTGTGGAGCCATCTTGCTGAGATGAAGGAGTACAATTTTTTAAAAGAAGAGAAGTACCAAAGGAATAGACTCAAATGTACCTGAGCTCCTTATGACTCTCACCTGTGCTTCAGGGACTCTTTGCTAAAGAGCTGCAAGTGAGGGATTCTGTTTACTGTAACATTTGTAAGGTCATGGCCCACCTCCAGGACTCAAACGTACCTGAGCGAAGGTATGCTTGGGTACTGTGTTTCTCTCTGGAGTAGATCTGTAGATCTAGGAAGGTCTATTACCCCATTATAGATTCCAAGGACACTTAAGAGCCTCACAGCTGGAGACTGTGTTTTATTAGTCTTGGGTAGCTAGCTTCCCTCCTTGTCACATCATGGACTGCTCCTTGGGAGTCTGGCCTTTTATGCCCCCCTAGTAATTATCATTGTTAGCCTAAGGATTGTTTTGTTGTATAAGCACTTATGTCCTTAACCTGGTCTCTTCGCAACAATAGGAGGTGTGGGTCAGTGAGAACTGCGGCCTTGGACATTTGAGGCAGGACTACCAGGAGGGCGCCACAAGCACAACCTGAGGATGGCTTGCCTTTCAAGGGGTTGTGTAGAACTCCAGACCTGGGGGTACTACAAATTGTTTATTGTTATGCATTGGATTTCACAGCTTGTTTCCTATGACAACCAGCAAGGAAGGTATGGCAAAGGTTGGCAGGAACAGGGTTAACCACCCTGTTTCTCCCCTCCTGGTAGGAGTGGGCTGGTCCTGCTCCCTGCCAAGAGAGGGATAGCCAATTACTAAATGACTAAAATAATAAAGCAATTATGAAAAAAATAAAAAATAAAAGTGCAAAATAAAAAAAAGTGTCGGTGTCCCCCAAGGGTCTTTTTGTAGCAGAAATATATTAAAAGAATAAGTAAAAAAAAGATAAAAAGTAATAAAATACATAAAAGAAAAAAAATCACCCACGCCAATCAAAGCCATCACCATTATCACCTCATTCACATGAAGCTATATATATTACAGTATATAACAAAACGACCAACGCAAAAAAGGAACTAATTATAATAATTTGCATATTTAAAGAATGAGCTATAGTTTGAAAAAAAAATTAGTTTTAAAAAATATTTTATACAGTTTCCCCCAAATAAAATAAAAAAATAATAAAAAGTGATAAGTCAAGTAATAAAAAGATGCAAAAGTTATTTTGGTAGTCCAACAAATAAAAAGGTTACTTGCACTAAATCACAAAAAAAGCATCTGGTCATTAAGGTCTTTTCAGGTCATTAAAGGGTTAACCAATAAGTGTTTTCCTCGCTAGTAAGGGAAAGTGCTCACTGGTTACTGCGGGGCACCTGTAACTGGGGGTAGGAATAATAACCAGTGAGTGCCATCCTCTGCAGTGGAGGAAAGTGCTTACTGGTTACTGTGGGGATCCTATAACTGGGGGCAGGAGGAGGTAATAACCAGTGATAGCCGCCTCTGCAGTGGAGGAAAGTGCTTACTGGTTACTGCGGGGCACCTGTAACTGGGGGTAGGAATAATAACCAGTGAGTGCCATCCTCTGCAGTGGAGGAAAGTGCTTACTGGTTACTGTGGGGATCCTATAACTGGGGGCAGGAGGAGGTAATGACCAGTGAGAGCCGCCTATGCAGTGGAGGAAAGTGCTTACTGGTTACTGTGGGGCTCCTATAACTGGGGGCAGGAGGAGGTAATAACCAGTGATAGCCGCCTCTGCAGTGGAGGAAAGTGCTTACTGGTTACTGTGGGGCTCCAATAACTGGGGGCAGGAGGAGGTAATAACCAGTGATAGCCGCCTCTGCAGTGGAGGAAAGTGCTTACTGATTACTGTGGGGCTCCTATAACTGGGGGCAGGAGGAGGTAATAACCAGTGAGCGCTGGCCTCTGCAGTGAAGGAAAGCGCTCATTTATTAATAGGAGGCAGGAAGGAAATGTCGCCACTTAAAGGGTTTCCCCCTAAAAATGATTTTTTAACAAGTTCCCGCAGCTTTGTCCCTGAAATAGAAGATTTATACTTTCCTGCTCCATGGAGCCCCCGCTGTCTCCCTCTTCCGATCCCTGCTCTGCTTACATCTGGCTGTGCATGGACATGGCCCCATACACTGCTCCAGCAAATGACTGACTTCAGAGGTGAGACGCTGCTTGTGGCCACATCACCACTAAAGCCAGTCATTGGCTGGAGCTGTGCATGTGACTATGCCCACAGCCAATCAAATGTACAGGAAGATGGAGACAGCGGGGGCAGGTAAGTATAAATCTTCTGTTTCTGCAGGAACTTGTTACCAGGAAATCTCTTCTAGGGTCATCTATCAAACTGGTGTAAAGTAGAACTGGCTTAGTTGCCCATAGCAACCAATCAGATTCATTTTCCAAAGGAGCTGTCAAAAACGAAAGATGGAATCTGATTGGTTGTTATGGGCGACTAAGCCAGTTGGATAAATGACCCCATAAGTTTCTACTATATTTGGGTCAATTACTGGAAACAAATGAGCGCTCATTTCCTTATAATGTCATGTATAATTGCCCCCTGTCACTGAACCCCTCAGATTCCACGTTCATTGCCAATCGCGGCATTTGAGTCTACAGGGTTAATCAGGGTAAAGATGAAAAAAAAACAAACTCACCTTATCCATTTACTCGCGTAGCAGCCATCTTGATTAAGGACACCATGCAAAATCTCGTTCAGTGATGTGATGATGTCGCCGTGCCCAGCCAGTGCGCTGATGTGGTGACGTCATACATCACCCACGCGGTATCTTCAAACAATATGGATGCGTGCAAATGGATGAGGTGAGTATGTTTTTTTGTTCTTACCACCATTTGATTCATTACCATAAAAACGAAGCACTTGAAAATTTGAATCAAATTTTTCCTGAAATTCGGATTGAAGTCAATTCGTTTGACTCACTCAATACTGTGATCATTCCTCCCCATTCACTTTGCATTGGCCTGTGTAATAGACCGAGTCAAACGAGCGCTGATCAATTCCTTTTTTTTTTTACGACGGAGGAACCGTGATAACTATTATGAATCAGCTATTAGCGTCCTTACCCCCTCTCTTCTGACCTTTCTCAGTATAGTAACAACCCGATCCGCCTGTTATACTGAGTCCATTTGTCTAATTAGGACTTCAGTCCCGGGAACAGCTGAGAATTGAGACCCTGATTGGAGATAATCTTCCAGAATTAGAATGCAAGGAATCGCAGGAATTAATAATGGTCCTTAATGACTATGTGGTCAGCGTATTTATACCAATGTGGGGGGCGCCGTTTGTCTCTCTAATTATGTTGGCAGTTTTATGTTATGGGTTTACACCAATTATCTTGGAATGAGAACGCTCGGAATCATTAGCGCTGCACTAACATGGGAGACATGAGGGAGAATTCTGTATGTGGATTATGCGCTGACGTCAGGTAAGACGTGCGGAGCGCGCCCATTGTGCCTTACATGGCTGTGTTTTCTATTAGGTTATTATTTTTTATCATATGTGCTGTTAGTGTATCGCCGTGATACATTTATACAAGGGTGGCCATAAAGAGTTAAATCAGTGGGTGTACAAAGCCCCCTCTTCATGACCCAACCACTATTTAAAGGGGTTCTCCCATGAATAATGTAAAAAAATGAAAATCAGATATCATCTAGTACACGACAACCTCTTTCTAACAAACTTAGAACCAGCCCTGTACCTCACATGGATCCAGAGATCTCCACATTCATTGCTCCAATTGCTCTGCCAGATTTACTTTAAACTGGCAGCTCAGGGGGCGTGCACTTTCTAAGGGGGCATGTCCTGTCTGCTGCAGCTGGTGAAAATTAAAGGATGGAAATGAGCATGTGCTTTCATCTCCTATGAACTTTCATAAACTACAGTTTTAGAGGAGACACAATTATTTTGGCCAGCAGGTGGCAGCATCCCTCGGTGGCTGCACTTCATATTGGGAGGCTATGGTGGGGCCCAGTATTTAAGGCATATTGAGGCACATGTAGCTTCTACTGGAGCTTTGGGATATCACAGTGGCTGTGGCTTTTCTGCATTCCTTAGTTGCTACTCTTAATCGGGTGGTGAAAGTAACTTGAGGGTTTGGGCCCCACAGTGGGGCTCTCCACATGAGACCATGTCAAGTCCACCTGTGGCAACCAGTGGCCGCACTACTGCAAACTTGTACAGCAATTGGTTGCCTCTGGTGACATAGAAGAGCCACCTGCCCTTCTCAACCCTTTTGAAAAACTGCTTCCTATTCAGGACCAATAGAGGCTTGGAGGACACACATATGTTGGAGACCTATAGAGAACATTTTGTTCTTTCATTTTTTTAGATGATGACATTGCAGTGACCAGTCACTGCTAAAGGGTTAAAACTAAATACTCAGGTTTACTGTGATGCCAACTGTGGTTTACACACTGTGAACTCCAAAAGGCTATGTATGGGAGGAAAATAGTTAAACTGGCAGCCAAAGTTACAGTTGTCAGGTTATAGTCTGGTCCCATTCTCTCCTGGCTAGCATTAGAGAGTTCCTAGCTGGCTAAACTGGAGTAAAGACCTGCGTTGGTGTGCTCTGCCGAGTAGAACATGAAAGAGAAACACCATTCCTGAGGGTAAAAGCTGCCAGAAAGAGTAACTTTGCTCAGGACTACCTTTAAAAGATGGAAGTGTTGCATTTTTTCAGAAGGTAGAGGACCATCATTAAAGGTAATACATGGTTATGGTTTTGGACTTTACTGCATGTGGTCAGGGTTTATTGCTTCTGGCGCCCGTTGCACTGGCCATCCGGATCTAGGATTGGGATATTTAGAGGGACTTAGAGGGGATCATTGTACTCCAAACCCCTAATGCAAAGTCTTCTGGAGAACCACTGCCTTGTGAGCTACTTGAAACAGTGCCACTTCCTATATTTGTTCTACAACTTCCATCATCAAGTTAGCAAAGGGAGACGTTATTTGAACTAAGCAAGCAGGCCTTGTGACAGACTCCACCATCTGACGGACCCTGCTCCTGCAGTGGGCCATCCCTCAGGGCCCTATTTTCTACAAGGTGAATATCGCCTCCCAGGTGTAGGAATGCCGAGTGGTATATTGTGTGGCCTAAAATGTCTCTGGTGTGTCACGGTGCTCCTACCTGAAAATAGCTGGACCCCAGGCTTTGGCTCCGGTTGAAGTGATAGGGGGGATAATATGGAATGTAGTAATAAATGAGGCCAGACCTTGTGGTAAAATCAAAACGCAGCTTTACTTAAGTAGACTTGCATCCAAATAACTTATGGCTTTGTCTTGGCTTCCAGCAGGTTTTAGCATATAAACCTGGCAGGCAAAATCCTCTGCTCTAATTCTCTGTAGCTCACTGCTGTACTGACAGACTTTCTGCAAACTTGGATTTCTTCCAATGGCTTCAAAGACTGCCCTTTTCTCCTAGGTTGGACTTATCTTGAGCAATTTACAGTTTTGTCAGCTCCAACATGGAGTCTGAACCGGACTTGTCAGACCTTCCCATAGCATGGGGTAACTAGAACTAACTGGATCAAACTTGATCTCCACTCTTACTGCTGGAAATGGGACTATCCCACTCCTCTCCAGAGGGGGGTCAGAATGGCATGGAAAGGTCTATTCTGAGTACCTATGGCTATGCCTCGTTTGCTGCCACCTGCTGGTACACCAGGCACATTACATATCTAACAGTTGCAAACATTATGAAGAAATGCACATTTTTGCAGGTCCTGGAATAAAATGCTGTAGGAGTGGTAACACCACTCTGGGATGTTACACTCCTTTCCTCCTGCCTTGCACCTTGCCAAACATCCACCATCATGGGCACCCCAGCCATTACCAGGCAGGATCTCCAAGCTCAGAGTGTGCACTGAGGGGGAAAAGTATTGCACCCCTCAATCCACATCTAGGGGAACGTTGGAGCAGGATTAGCCACCAGGAGAACTACAACCACCCTCCTTTGCCTCAGCCACCACTCCCATCCTCTCCAACTCTTCCACCACGCCTTTTTGTGGGCCAGAATGCCACAATATGAATCAGAAGAAGGTTCAAGGAACAGAAAGTCATGTATTCTGGTATTCTCTGTGCCCCTTTAAGAAAATGATGTCCACAGGAGTAAATTTACCACTTTTTTTCACCTCGAAGCAGGAGGCCAGATGTCCACATTCTCCTTTTTAAGCTCCTTTGACAGTGTAACCATCCAGCGGTATTAGAGAAATGTCTTGGCTCAGCTTCCCTAACCCCAAAGCTCCAGCTAATAATTGTTTGCTTGTTTCTTCCCATCGACATTGCAGAAACTGAAATCCTGAATTAATAACGGGCTCGTTTTTCATTCCTCTCTTCTGCCGAATTGCATCTGACATTGAACTTGTTTTGTGAGAATTAGTTCTTGTATATTTGTGGCCTGCAGGGTTTGATTGTGACCAGATGCATTTACTGTGCGGCTCCTTCAGATATAAAGTTCTGGAATTCAAATAAGTAAAATATTTTCATTACTAAATAGGCCTGGTAATAGTCAGCAGGATTTTTTATTTTTTGGAATTGATGATACTGCTCCTAGACTGAGGATCACGAAAAGGATGCTTTTCTATTGTCTTTCGGTAATATTAGCACAATCATGCCTTAAAGGGATTGTCCAGCGCCTATGTCAAAAATTAATTAAAGGGGTTGGCCCATCTCACTCATTGGTGGCATATCGCTAGGATATGCCACCAATGTCTGATAGGAGCAGGTCCTACCTCTGGGACCCACACCTATCTATGGGACTGAAGCGGTGGCCGCGCTTGCACGGTACTCTTCCCATTTATTTCTATGGGACTTCCGCTATTTTCGGCAGTCCCTTAGAAATGAATGGAGGGCAGTCGGGCATGCGCGGTCCTCTCTCCTTCAGTTGCAGGCTTCGTTCTGGAGATAGGTGCGGGTCCCACCTAGCGATATGCCACCAATGAGTCAGATGGGCCGACACCTTTAAGGGCCAGTATGTGTGTGCAATAATGAAAAAAAATATGACTCCCCTGCAAGCAGCTCCATTCCATCACCGAAGGTCTCATGCCTGCTGCCTCCGGTCCCTTGTGAACCTTAAAGGGGTTTTCCAAGACTTTTATACTGATTTTGGATAGGTCATCAGTCTGTACTTTACTGGCATTATCTCTCATGGTCTTGTAGGCTCTAGACCTTCTCAAGATGCCTGTTATCCTACTTTCAGAAGTACTTTAGTGTTCAAGCTGTTCTTTGCTAAACTGAAGTCTTAGAGATAGCAGTTCTCTGGAACTTGAGGTTCTATCACACACATTTGCCTTGCAGGTCTCCTCAGACTACACTCCACTAAATAACTGACAAGGGGCGGACCTGGGTCCATGACCCTAGCAACCTAAGTGATAAACAAAGGTTTAACCTCCTAGTTACCTGCAAACTTACCATTGGGCTCACACAACATATATAACACATATTACATTGGTAAAACAGACATTTTTAACCATAAATCACAACACTGCACTAACAAACTGTAGGTTAACAGATTTGACAACAATCATTAATCACTTGCAGTGCCCCACTGCCCATCTAGACTTACACACACTTTGAGTGCACATCTCTCTCCGTACAGTCTTATCCCTTTAAACAGAGTTATTTTTAATTCTTCGTTGTTTTACGCACTTAGGGCTTTGGCCTGACCTCTAGTCCCCCCCCACCTCCCCCATTTAATAGCTTTCTAATAGACCTGTTTATTGAGGCCACAGCAATCAACTCCTCGAGCCAAGGACATTTTTTAACATGTGCATGAGAAATGGTGACCTCCTACTCCCCTCCAGGCCTGAGAAAATTATTATTATGTTTTGTTTTTTTTTCAAAAAGTTGAACAATACATATATATAGATATGAACGTGTGCAGTGCAGATGAATGGCCCCTGTAAAGTAATTCTCAGCTGCTGGCAAGGAGCATTAAACACAGCAAGAAAGGAGCCCATGTTTGTGCCTCTGTTACTAATTTATTTTCGGCCAAGAACAATATATAATTTTTTTTTTTTTGAGGGATAAACATTATAAAGGAATGTGCTGGAGCGAAGGGCTTTGTGCGCTGTTATATATTATGCAGCTCTCCAAACAATTTTAAGTTCCGTTGGCATCCCGTCAAACAGAAGGCAAAGCAACAATAGCAAAATCCCATTAAAGTTGAGAAAGTTCCTTCCTGAGGTGAACACAAGTCAGAAATAGTAATCTTGGCTCACTTTTCAATCTGGCATTGGGGAATAATAATACATGTTCTCTTAATGGAAATTATCTAATTTCATCCAAATGCAGTTCCAGGGAGAGCTAAGTTGACGCACAAGCAGTCAATATAACAACATTCTTCCGCCAGAGCTAAACAATAGGCCTTTGGCGGAGCGGTGATTAATAACGTCAAACGAGGAAAAAACAGAAGGTGTAAAAATAGGCATTTGGAGATTGAACACAGTCCCTCGATTCTTCGTACACAAGCCGGCCTGCAGAAATTTTTTTTTTTTGGCTGCTGCGGGACTAAGCGCTATAAGCACTTCATCAGCAAGTGAAAAGAGGGATGGAGAAATGGGCCTCTATATGAAAGTATATTAAAAAAAAAAAAAAGCGACATCTTTCCATCTGGTGCCGTTGTATGTGCTACACAAGGACGCAGGCATCCTTTCGGTAAAGCACGCCAATGGTGTGACCTGCACGCAGGCTGCTGGGATGTGCGGCGTTGGCGTGTTTTGGTTTTTAGAAAAAAAAAGTGCAGTTGATTTTTATTACATTTCATTTTTAGTTTTTTTTAAGCGTATTTGTTTATTTTGAATTCGTATTTCGCTTTGTATCTTTATTACATTTTTAGTTTTATTTCACTTGTATTCATTTTGATTCAAATTGTATTTTATTAGTTCTTTTTTCATGTGGTTTGTGTTTTTTTTTCTTTAGCATTTTTATTCATATCTGTATTTAATTTCTGTTGTTTTGTTTTTATGTGTACTTAAAATGTCCTTTTATAGTTGTTTTAGAGGATTTTAAAATATAAAATGGAATTGAATTTTTGGTCCATTTGGATCAAATTAGTCACTACAGATTTTCTTTTAATGTTTGCAGGATGGGGCTATATCCATATATGGCGTTTTTATGTTTTTTGTTTTAATATTTTTATGAAAAGTATAATTAACTATTCTAAATAAGAAGGAGGATGAATTGACATTACCCTCTTAAATACCCACACAAAAAGCTTTTTTTGTTTCGTAAAAAAAATTATATTAATAATATTTCAAATATCAGCAAAAATCTAGTACATGACAATCTCTAACAAAGCTAGAACCAGCCCTGTACCTCACATGGATCCAGAGATCTCCACAGTCATTGCTCTGCTAGATTTATATCAATCTGACAGCTCAAGGGAAGTGTCTTTTCTGCTGCAGCTCAGGGAGCGTGTCTCATCTCTCCTTATCACAGCTCAGAAGGCGTGTCTCAGCTCTCCCTATCACAGCTCAGGGAGCGTGTCTCAGCTCTCCCTATCACAGCTCAGGAGGCGTGTCTCAGCTTTTCCTTTCACAGCTCAGGAGGCATGTCTCAGCTCTCCCTATCACAGCTCAGGAGGCGTGTCTCAGCTCTCCCTATCATAGCTCAGGAGGCGTGTCTCAGCTTTTCCTTTCACAGCTCAGGAGGCGTGTCTCAGCTCTCCCTATCACAGCTCAGGAGGCGTGTCTCAGCTCTCCCTATCACAGCTCAGGAGGCGTGTCTCAGCTCTCCCTATCACAGCTCAGGAGGTGTGTCTCTATCTACCTTTTGTGTCACCCCCAGTTCCTCATAGATTGTAAGCTCTTGCAAGCCGGATCCTCACTCCTAGTGATGTCTTTTGTTTTGTACACAAACCCTCTGAATTTGTAAAGTGCTGAGGAATATGGTGGCGCTGTATAAATAAAGATCATTATTATTTTAAAACATAAAAATATAATATAATAAATATCACATTCTCTAGTGTGTGCTTTTGCCTTAATAGTTAATTAATTATAAAGGTTTTTGCATTAAATGGAATAACGGCAGAGGCGTACACATGGGGAGGGGTTTACAGAGTTAAATCCTCCTCTTGTCCCCTCACTCCTCCGGCCCATCTCATAGGTTATGCTGTCATAATCATAGAGAGCACTGGGGAGGAAAATCCAACCTTTTTCCATCATTGCTGCTGTGCCCAGCCCCCCCCCCCCAGCCTCACAGCATATCCCTGGTGATCTAGTGTAGAAAAATGGTTACTAACTACATCCCTGATAGTCTTTAGCAGTGAATGGATTAAAGGGTACAGGTTTAGAAAAACACAGTGGCTTTCTTCCAAAAACAGTGCCACACCTGTCCCCAGATTGTTTGTGGTATTACAGTTCAGCCCTATTCACTCCATTAAAACAGACCTGCCCATTGACCAGTGCTGTTTTTGGAAGAAAGTAGTCCTTTTTTTCTAACAGCCCTTTTAGTGATTACACTACTGGTGGTCTAGCGTAGTGAAGGGGTTAATCAGGGTTATCCAGTTTATGTGAGCCTTTCAGCTATAATGTCACAGTGGGCCACCTAATGCCTCGACTTAGGGCCAGCGGAGTCCCCCTTGTAGCTCTAATACCTCATTGCAGTTATAACACCCCTGTAGTGCCCCCTGTAGTGCCAATATATATATAATGCTCCACCCATAGTTCCAGTTTATAATGCTCCTCTGTCCCCCCCTCTGTAGTGCCAATGTGCCAATATAATCATCCACCACCTCCCTTAAAGCCGGTATATATATATATATATATATATATATATATATATGCACCTCATAGTGCCATAATATATATAATGACCCCCTGTGTACCAGTAGATATGGGGGTCCACCACCCCTATAGTCAGGAGGCGTGTCTCAGCTCTCCCTATCACAGCTCAGGAGGCGTGTCTCAGCTCTCCCAATCACAGCTCAGGAGGCGTGTCTCAGCTCTCCCTATCACAACTCAGGAGGCGTGTCTCAGCTCTCCCTATCACAGCTCAGGAGGCGTGTCTCAGCTCTCCCTATCACAGCTCAGGAGGCGTGTCTCAGCTCTCCCTATCACAGCTCAGGAGGCGTGTCTCAGCTCTCCCTATCACAGCTCAGGAGGCGTGTCTCAGCTCTCCCTATCACAACTCAGGAGGCGTGTCTCAGCTCTCCCTATCACAACTCAGGAGGCGTGTCTCAGCTCTCCCTATCACAGCTCTGGAGGCGTGTCTCAGCTCTCCCTATCACAGCTCAGGAGGCGTGTCTCAGCTCTCCCTATCACAGATCAGGAGGCGTGTCTCAGCTCTCCCTATCACAGCTCAGGAGGCGTGTCTCAGCTCTCCCTATCACAACTCAGGAGGCGTGTCTCAGCTCTCCCTATCACAGCTCAGGAGGCCTGTCTCAGCTCTCCCTATCACAGCTCAGGAGGCTTGTCTCAGCTCTCCCTATCACAGCTCAGGAGGCGTGTCTCAGCTCTCCCTATCACAGCTCAGGAGGCGTGTCTCAGCTCTCCCTATCACAGCTCAGGAGGCGTGTCTCAGCTCTCCCTATCACAGCTCAGGAGGCGTGTCTCAGCTCTCCCTATCACAGCTCAGGAGGCGTGTCTCAGCTCTCCCTATCACAGCTCAGGAGGCTTGTCTCAGCTCTCCCTATCACAGCTCAGGAGACAGTTGAAGGATGAAACTGAGCATGTGTGGCCATCTATGTTAGCAGGACAAAGAAATAAGAGAAAAAGATAAACAGCTAAAAAGATAATGCTCCTCCTGTGCAGCAAGTATATAATGCCCCCGTAATGCCAGTATATAATGCTCCCCCTTTAGTTAGTATGTAATGACCCCCATCTGTAGTGCTGCTATATCATTCTTCCCCCTGTACAGCCAGTATATAATTCCCCTCCTTGTAGTGCCAATATATAATGCCTCCCCTGTACAGCCATTATATACAGTGACAATCACTTTCTAACAAAACTAGAACCAGCCCTGGACCTCACATGGATCCAGAGATCTCCTCATTCATTGCTCTAATTGCTCTGCTAGATTATCCTCAGCCTGGCAGCTCAGGGGACATATCCTTTCTGCTGCAGTTCTCTCCCTGTAACTGCCACAGCTTCGAACAGAACATATGGCTGGTGGCAGTTGAAGATTTAAACTGAGCATGTGCGACCAGACCAGTGAGACGGACAAAAAAATAAGGGAAAGAACAAACAGCAGGTGGTGCTATACAGATACATTTTATTGAATAGCTCAGTGGCTATGCAAAATTTTTAATTCCATGCAATTACAAAAATATTCAGATCCAGGTGCTGGTTTGAAAAATGTAGACTATGCTTTGTGACACAAACCCTGTAACTCTTTTTCCAAATTCATTGCCCTATCACATAGAGGGTGTACTGGACATAGATCCTACAGGGGAATTTCCCTGTGGGCCAATGTCCAGAAGGCTATCTGAACCCTTCTCCCCACCATTGGCACATACGTAAGGATCTGATGGAAAGCATCAGGAACTTACGCACCTGGCAGCTGGTGCCCTCCTGAATTCAACTGTATAGTTGTCCTCAGAACAGTAATACAGTTCAATACTGCTGTGAGGATTGCAGTATTTTATTCTGCACTGAGGTATTGCTAGCTCCAGCCTATTTGTGTCCCCTGGAGGACTCCCCCCTTCCACTAAACCATTCCCAAAAGTTGCAAAAAATAACACAAATATAGTGTGCAACATAATTTGTGACTTGCCATAAAAGTGATGTAAAAGTGATAAATTCCACCCACAGCTCCAGATCATAAAATTCTAAATGTCTGCTGTCACCACTAGAGGGAGCTGCTGCGCTTACTGTATACTGCTTATTGAACTCAATTATAAAATAACTGCAGGCAGCTACAATTGTATATTTTACCTATGTCTCTGCAGGGAATGTATTAGAAAGCTCTTACCACTATAGATACACTAAAAAAATTTTCAAAGTCAGAAACTGGACCTAAAAATGACTGAATTTAAAAAAAGTGGAGATTCTTGAATGTCTTTTTCTCGGTTCTTTCTCAGTTATCAAAAGTAGTGTCATTTAATGGCTTGGTTACTTCCTTGATGTATGACGGGGGTAGACAACCTTCGGTACTCCAGCTGCTGTCAGACTACAACTCCTAGCATGCACACTTGCATAGAATTGAAAGGAGGATTCTGGGAGTTGTAGTTTCATTACAGCTGGACTGTCAGAGGTTGCTTCTTTCACTGGAGCTCCAGAGGTTGCTCCACATCACCTGCAGAGACATAGGTAAGATATACAATTCCAGCTGCCTGCAGTTATTTCATATTGGGTTCAATAAGCAGTATACAGTAAGCGCAGCAGCTCCCTCTAGTGGTGAGAGCAGGTGGTTAGAATTTATCACCTTTACATCACTTTTATAGCAAGTCACGGGTATATGAATTTATATATACTGTATCATTGCCATCTCACACATTGATGGCATATCGCTCGGCTATGCCATCAATGTCAGACCCTCTCCTGTCTTCAGAAAGTGAAAGAAGAGCGGTCACGTATGCGCGGCCACCCTCTATTCACTGCTTTGGCAGTCCTGAAAATAGCTGAGCACTGGCATATAATCAATGCTAGCTCCTCACCTGCTTTCCATCACAAAATCCCAACACATCCCATTACAAAATGAGCCTCTAGATGGCGCCAGAGCACAGTCTATCTGCACAGTGTACAGGTGGGAGTCCCAGAGAGCAGGGCTCCATCCAGCAGTCAGCAGCCTACAATGCAAACCTTATCATCACACTAGTTATAATGTATCTGTTCACAATATGTATCTGACATGTATAATAACCTCAATATAGAGAATCCTCCTCATTTCAGAGCACAAAGAGGGCTGGTCTAGCTTGCAGAGGTTGGGAGTACTCCTATAGGCGGAAATGCATGCACCCTGTATACTATAGTTACATTGTCTAGCCTATACCTCCCCAGACCTTAAATACAGATATACTGCTGTGTGCTACATACTGCTCTGTGGAGTTATCCTCTAGTAATAGCACTGAGGATATGACTAGTGATATAAAGCATACCGTGAGTGCATATTGCAGGGAGACATATAGTAACTTTCCTATGTGCAAATACTTGTCTGTATAAAGTATATGCACCGGGCATAGTATATAGTAAGAGCTTTCTGCATATCATACAGTGTGAGACCTCTGCTTGAAGGATTACATATATTGTATATATACTACAGGTACATCCATATACAGGACTAGATATATTGTATATATACTACAGGTACATCCATATACAGGACTAGATATACTGTATATATACTACAGGTACATCCATATATAGGAATAGATATACTGTATATATACTACAGGTACATCCATATACAGGACTAGATATGCTGTATATATACTACAGGTACATCCATATACAGGACTAGATATATTGTATATATACTACAGGTACATCCATATACAGGACTAGATATACTGTATATATACTACAGATACATCCATATACAGGACTATATATACTGTATATATACTACAGGTACATCCATGTACAGGACTAGATATACTGTATATATACTACAGATACATCAATGTACAGGACTAGATATACTGTATATGAGTGCATATTGCATACAGGGCCGGCCTTAGGGTAGATGGCGCCCTGTGCGAAACTTTCTCTCGGCGCCCCCCCCCCCCCCCCCGAGTGACAGTACTAACGTCATACAGTATAGAGCTATAAATACAGTGCAGAGATATATAGAGTGATATAGGTAGGTAGAGTAAGACAGTATATATATATATATCTACACTGTATTTATAGCTCTCTATACTGTCCTATATCACACTATATATCTCTGCACTGTATTTATAGCTTTCTATATTGGAATGTAACCTAATACAGCGCACATACCTCTTACATCCAGTATAATACAGCACCCCATACCTCTTACATCCAGTGACGTCTCCTCCGATGTAGATCTTCTCTTTCCTCATCTTCTCCTTTCAGACCAGACGCCATTTTTCAGCCATTTCTCATCTCTGCAGTTTGACAAAAAAAAAATCTTAGTTTACACAGTGTCCTAAAATAACTGCGCCCAGCAAATAGTGTCCTGTAATAGTGCGCCCAATAATATAGTAAACATAACGCTCCCCAGAAATAACTGCGCTGATACTGTGCCAGGGTGCCCCCACAGTAATAGTGCCCCCCACAAGTCCCAACTAATAATTCTCTGCCAGAGTGCACTTGTTAGTAATAGTGCTCCCAACAGTACTAATGTCCCCACTGTGCCCCAGAAGTAATAATGCTTCCAATGTGCCAGTAAGAAGTGCCCCCAATAATGTGCCAGAAGTTCCCCCCATTGATTCCCCCCCAAAATCATGTGCCAGTAAAAAGTGTCCCACCCCCATAGATGCCCCCCAAATTATGTGCCAGTAAGAAATGCCTCAGTGCCCCCATGTGCCAGTAAGAAATGCCCCAGTGCCCCCATGTGCCAGTAAAAATGCCCCCAGTGCCAGTAAAAATGCCCCAGTGCCCCCATGTGCCAGTAACAATGCCCCAGTGCCAGTAAAAATGCCCCCAGTGCCAGTAAAATGCCCCCAGTGCCCCCATGTGCCAGTAAAAATGCCCCAGTGCCAGTAAAAATGCCCCCAGTGCCAGTAAAATGCCCCCAGTGCCCCCATGTGCCAGTAAAATGCCCCCAGTGCCAGTAAAAATGCCCCCAGTGCCCGCATGTGCCAGTAACAATGCCCACAATACCCCCATGTGCCAGTAAAATGCCACTATGTGCCAGTAAAATGCTCCCATGTGCCAATAAAAATGCCCCAAGTGCCCGCCTTGTGTCAGTAAAAATGCCCCCAGTGCCAGTAAAATGCCCCCAGTGCCCCATGTGCCAGTAAAAATGCCCCATGTGCCAGTAAAAATGCCCCAGTGCCAGTAAAAATGCTCCATGTGCCAATAAAAATGCCGCCCAGTGCCCCCTTGTGCCAGTAAAATGCCCCCAGTGCAGTAAAATGCCCCCAGTGCCCCCATGTGCCAGTAAAATGCCACTATGTGCCAGTAAAAATGCCCCAGTGCCCCATGTGCCAGTAAAATGCCCCATGTGCCAGTAAAATGCCCCCCATGTGCCAGTAAAATGCCCCATGTGCCAATAAAAATGCCCCCATAAAAATAAATAAACACTTACTTACCTCCATGGAGCCGGCAGCGATGCGATGCAGGCCTCTTCCGGCCTGTGTCCCGCACTGTACGGCTCAGGCGGCGCGATGATGTCATCGCGCCGCCTGAGCTGGCCTCTGATAGGCTGCAGGCCTAGTGCCTGCAGCCTATCAGAGGAACGGGCAGGGGAGACTCCTCTCCCTCCCCTGCCCCGCATCTCCAAAGGCAGACTATGGAGATGAGCGCTTCCACAATGGAAGCGCTCATCTCCCTCTGCCCCACCGCCGCCCCCAACTGTGCGGCACTTGCAGGGCACGGCCGGGCCATTAAGGGGGCGCTCTGGCAGGGCGCCCCCTTAAGTGGCCGGGAGTGAAGCGCCCTGTGCAACCGCACGGGTCGCACACCCCAAAGGCCGGCCCTGATTGCAGGGAGACATATAGTAACTTTCCTACCTGCAAATACTTGTCTGTATACAGTATATGCACCGGGCATAGTATATAGTAAGAGCTTTCTGCATATCATACAGTGTGAGACCTCTGCTTGAAGGATTACATATATTGTATATATACTACAGGTACACCCATATACAGGACTAGATATACTGTATATACACTACAGGTACATCCATATACAGGACTAGATATACTGTATATACACTACAGGTACATTTATATACAGGACTAGATATACTGTATATATACTATAGGTACATTTATATTCAGGACTAGATATACTGTATATATACTACAGGTACATCCATATACAGGACTAGATATACTGTATATACACTACAGGTACATATATACTACATATACAGGACTAGACATATATACTGTATATATACTACAGGTACATCATATACAGGACTAGTATATACTGTACATCCATATACTACAGGTACATCCATATACAGGACTAGATATATACTGTATATATATACTACAGGTACATCCATATATATACAGGACTAGATATACTGTATATACACTACAGGTAGGTATATATACTAGATATATACTGTATATATATACAGGTACATCCACAGATATACAGGACTAGATATACTGTATATATACTACAGGTACATCCATATACAGGACTAAGATATATACTACAGGTTACTGTATATACTGTATATACACAGGTACATCCATATACAGGACTAGATATACTGTATATATACTACAGTACTATACAGGACTACTGTATATCTACATATATATACAGGACTAGATATACTGTATATATACTACAGGTACATCCATATATATACAGGACTAGATATATACTGGTATATATACTACATATATAAGGTACTGTATCCATATATAGGACTAGATATACTGTATATATATACTACAGGTACATCCATATACATAGGACTAGATATATACAGGACTGTATATATACTACAGGTACATCCATATACAGGATATGATATACTATATATACAGGACAGGTACATATATGGACAGATATGATATACTAGGTACATCCATATACTGTATATATATATACAGGTACAGGTACATCCATACATATATACAGGACTAGATATACTGTATATATACTACAGGTACATCTCATAACAGGACTAGATATACTGTATGTACATCCATATACACAGGTACATACCATATACAGATATACTAGATATACTACAGTATATATACTACAGGTACATCCATATACAGGACTAGATATACTGTATATATACTACAGGTACATCCATATACAGGACTAGATATACTGTATATATATACTACAGGGTACATCCATATACAGGACTAGATATACTAGACATATATACAGGACTGTATATATATATACTACAGGTACATCCATACAGGACTAGATATACTGTATATATACTACTACAGGACTACTGTATCCATACATCCATATACAGGACTAGATATACTGTATATATATACTACAGGACTACATACCATACATATACAGGACTAGATATATACTGTATATATACTACAGTAGTACTGTATCATATACAGGACTAGACATATACTGTATATATACTACAGGTACATCCATATACAGGACTAGATATACTGTATATATACTACAGGTACATCCATATACAGGACTAATATATATGTATATATACTACTAGGTACATATACATACTACAGGACTAGATATACTGTATATATATACTACAGGTACATCCATATACAGGACTAGATATACTGTATATATACAGGTACAGGTACATATACTACATATACAGGACTAGATATACTGTATATATACTACAGGTACATCCATATATACAGGACTAGATATACTGGTACATATATACCTACAGGTACATCCATATACAGGACTAGATATACTGTATATATACTACAGGTGGACTACATCCATATACAGGCTAGATATACTAGAATATACTGATATATATATATACTACAGGTACATCCATATACAGGACTAGATATACTGTATATATCTACAGATATATACAGTAGATATACTACAGGTACATCCATATACAGGACTAGATATACTGTACTATATATACAACTAGATATACAGGTACATCCATATACTGATATCTAGATATACTGTATATATACTACAGGTACATCCATATACAGGACTAGATATACTGTATATATACTACTACAGGTACACTATATATACAGGACTAGATATACTGTATATATACTACAGGTACATCCATATACAGGACTAGATATACTGTATATATACTACAGGTACATCCATATACAGGACTAGATATACTGTATATATACTACTACAGGTACATCCATATACAGGACTAGATATACTGTATATATATACAGGTACATCCATATACAGGACTAGATATACTGTATATACACTACAGACTAGATAGTATCTACAGGTACATATATACAGGACTAGATATATGTATATATACTACAGATACATACCATACATATATAGGACTAGATATACTGTATATATACACTACATCCATATACAGGTACATATACCATATACAGGACTAGATATACTATAGATAGGACTGATATTGTATATATACTACAGGTACATCTTATACAGGACTAGATATACTGTATATATACTACAGGTACATCCATATACAGGACTAGATATACTGTATATATATACTACTACAGGTACATCATATACAGGACTAGATATACTGTATATATACTACAGTACATCCATATACAGGACTAGATATACTGTATATATACTACAGGTACATCCATATACAGGACTAGATATACTGTATATATACTACAGGTACATATATAACAGGATAGGTATACATACATCCATATACAGGACTAGATATACTGTATATATAACTACAGGTACATCCATATACAGGACTAGATATACTGTATATATATACTACAGGTACATCCAATATATACAGGACTAGATATACTGTATACACACTATATCCATATACAGGTACATATCCATATACAGGACTAGATATACTGTATATATACTACAGGTATACTAGTATAATACTACATACATCCATATACAGGACTAGATATATACTGTATATATACTACAGGTACATCCATATACAGGACTAGATATACTGTATATATACTACACACTACAGGTACATCCATATACAGGACTAGATATACTGTATATATACAGGTAAGATATACTAGATATACTACAGGTACATATATCAGGACTAGATATACTGTATACATCCATATACAGGACTAGATATACTGTATATATACTACAGGTACATCCATATACAGGACTAGATATACTGTATATATACTACAGGTACATCCATATACAGGACTAGATATACTGTATATATACTACATACATATATACAGGACTAGATATACTGTATATACAGGTACATCCATATACAGGACTACTGTATATATACACTACATACAGGACTATATACAGATATATACTGTATATATACTACAGGTACATTATACATATACAGGACTAGATATACTGTAT
>ONZH01008852.1:0-13624 GCA_900303285.1 Rhinella marina
CAGCAGTGTTGGCATCCTTTTCTGAGGTTCCAGGGTGGACTTGGTGACCTCCAAGTGGTCGAATTGAGATTTCCAAGTGGCGAGCATTTTTTCCCCATAGACTTTAATGGGATTCGATATCTGGTCGAATAGTCGAATTTCGCGGTATTTTCGAATCGAATTTCGAAATTTCGAATATTTCACTACTCGCTCATCTCTATTAATAATAGAAATCTAAAATAAATAGTTGTCAGAACAGAATGGTTATCTAATGCCTCTCCCTTCTTCTAGAGTACTGTCAGGACTAAATCCAACTTAGCATTCTTTTAACAGCTTTAAACTTTCCTATTTGATCATGTGGAGAGCAAAGTTGCTAAGCTAAAAGACAAAATGAGATACATAAATGATAGGTCAGACTGAAGAGCAGATAGGACTTGAGCATGGGGCTGGAGAGCAGCCAATGAGCTGGACTGAATAGAGAAGGAGAGTCTGGCATCCAATCCAATTTCATACTACTGGTTATTACCATGCTAAGGCAAATAGCCCAGATGACAGTAGGTCTGTTCACCTATTAGAGAGCTAGGACCAATCAGGATCTGTGTCAGCATCACATGCCTCCTGAGGTGGGCTGTTTAAACAGGCAGATGCTGGCCACAGATGCCTTTGATTGGTGTTCTATGGCTTACTAGTTAGTTGAGTGTTTGCTACTATACTCTGGATCACTGACCTTTTCCTGTTGACTTTGACATTGCTTTTGATTACTGATTTTGCCTCTGAAATGATCTCCTGGTTTTTAATTCTGCTAGTTTGACCTCGCCTTTGCCTGCTGACTTTGTCACTGACTTTTTCTTCTGGGTTCACTTTGCTATGTATTTGTTTTCAATAATTGTATATAAAGATTTGACGTCCAACGTGCCCATTATGTAATTTTCTTCCCATTCTATCTCATTCAGGATCTGTAGCGTGTGCGTAGTGTCCTTAAGGTATGTTGGGAGGGCCTGTGCATGAGGTTGCAGGTTTTGGTCTACGTATCTAGAAAGGGAGGTAGTCAGGCACCCTATACCTGACATGATAGGTCTACCTGGCAGATTTTTCGTGCACTTATGTATTTTTGGATTATGCTACAGCGTAGCAATTTTTGGATGTTGTATAATGATAAAACTCGCTTCTTGTTTATTTAGAATTCCTTGTTTTCTTCCTTTTTTAACTAATTCCTTTAACCCCTTCCCGACCAGCGCCGTAGTGCTTCGGTGCGCTGTTCGGGTGGGTGCAGGAGCTGCTGATCGGGTGGGGGTCCGGCTATGCCCAGCAGCCGGACTCCTGCTGTGTGCACCAGCATCGGTGAAAACCCCGATGCCGGTGCATTAACCCCTTCCCGACCAGCGCCGTAGATGTACGGCGCTGCGGGAAGTAAGTTACCGACCGGCGCCGTAGTACTACGGCGCGCTGATCGGGCGGGTGCAGGAGCCCGCCCGATCAGCTGCAGGGGGCCGGCTGTTCCCAGTAGCCGGACCCCTGGGTATCGCTGCGTCCGTAACAACCGGTGTTTTCACCGATGCGGGCATATTAACCCTTCATGTGCCGCGGTCAGCGCTGACCGAGGCACATGCGATGCGGGCGGTTGGAGCGGGTGTCCATCGGGTCCCCGCGCTGCTGTGATGGGGACCCGATGGCTTAGATAGCAGCCGCTGCAATCTACGGTAGCCATTGAGATCCAGCCCCCTGGATCTCACAGGCAGTAAGGCTGGAAGTGTATTACTGTGTGTAATACACTTCCAGCCAATGCATTACAATACAGAAGTATTGTAATGCATTGTAAAGGGGATCAGACCCCAAAAGTTAAAAAAGTGTTAAAAAAGAAAGTGAAAAAAGTGAAAAAATAAAGTTTTACAAAAAATAAAGTTTCAAGTTCCAAAAAAAAAGCGTCCTTTTCACAAAATAATATAAAAAAAAATTGTAAAAAATAGTGAAAAAAATAAAAATAGACATATTAAGTATCGCCGCATCCGTATCGACCGGCTCTATAAAAATATCACATGATCCACCCTGCCAGGTGAATGCAATAAAAAAAAAAAAACAGCCTTTTTTTGGTCACCTTCCCTTACAAAAAGTGTAATAGCAGGCGATCAAAAAGGCGTATTTACCCCAAAATGGTACCAATCAAACCGTCATCTCGTCCTGCAGAAATGTAGACCCTACCTGAGACAATCACCCAAAAAATAAAAAAAATATGGCTCTCAGAAAATAGCAACACAAAAAAAAGATTTTATTCTGTTCAAAAATGCATCTAATGTGTAAAACTTTCCAAAAATAAAAATGTTTGACATATTGGGTATCGCCGTGTCCGTAACAACCTGCTCTATAAAAATATTACATGAGATGGCCCCCCAGGTGAATGCTGTAAAAAATTTTTTAAAAAAACTATGCCATAACAGCCATTTTTTTTACCTTGCCTCACAAAAAGTGTAATAGCAGGCGATCAAAAAGGCGTATTTACCCCAAAATGGTACCAATCAAACCGTCATCTCGTCCCACAAAAATGCATCTAATGTGTAAAACTTTCCAAAAATAAAAATGTTTGACATATTGGGTATCGCCGTGTCCGTAACAACCTGCTCTATAAAAATATTACATGAGATGGCCCCCCAGGTGAATGCTGTAAAAAAATTTTTAAAAAAACTATGCCATAACAGCCATTTTTTTTACCTTGCCTCACAAAAAGTGTAATAGCAGGCGATCAAAAAGGCGTATTTACCCCAAAATGGTACCAATAAAACCGTCATCTCGTCCCACAGAAATGTAGACCCTACCTGAGACAATCGCCCAAAAAATAAAAAAAATATGGCTCTCAGAAAATAGCAACACAAAAAAAGATTTTATTCTGTTCAAAAATGCATCTAATGTGTAAAACTTTCCAAAAATAAAAATGTTTGACATATTGGGTATCGCCACGTCCATAACAACCTGCTTTATAAAACTATTACATGAGATGGCCCCCCAGCTGAATGCTGTAAAAAAAAATAAAAAAACTATGCCATAACAGCCATTTTTTTTCACCTTGCCTCACAAAAAGTGTAATAGCAGGCGATCTAAAAGTCTTATGTACCCCAAAATGGTACCAATGAAAACGTCACCTCGTCCCGCAAAAAATGAGCCCCCACATAAGACAATAACTCAAAAAAATAAAAATCAATGGCTCCCGCAAACCAATCCATCAAAATCTGTGCTGCAAAATCCATATGGCACTCCTTCTGTTCTGAGTCCTGCCATGTGCCCCCACAGCAGTTTACCACCACATATGGGGTGTTGCCATATTCAGGAGAAAATGGGGAACAAATTATGGGGTGCTTTTCTCCTGTTACCCCTTGTGAAAATGAAAAATTTGGGGCTAAAGCAACATTTTATTGGAAGAAATGAAACTTTTCATTTCACAGCCAAGTGTTTCCAAATTCCATAAAATGCTTAGGGGGTCAAAGTGGCAAGTACCCCCCTTAATATATTCTTTGAAGGGTGTAGTTTCCAAAATGGGGTCACTTTTTGAGGGTTTCCACTGTATGGGGTAATTCAGGGTCTCTCAATTACAAAATGGTGCCTAAAAACCATTCTAGCAAAATCTGCCTCCAAAATCCGTATGGCGCTCCTTTCCTTCTGACCACTGCCACAAACCCATAGAGACGTTTCCCACCACATATGGGGTATTTCTGTAAACTGCAGAATCAGGGTAATGTATATTGAGGTTTAGTTTGCTGTTAACCCTTGCTGTTTGTAAGAAAAAAATTATTAACATGAATAATCTACCAAAAAAGTGAAATTTTGAAATTTCACCTCCATTTTCCATTAATTCTTGTGGAACGCCTCAAGGGTTAACAAAGTTTGTAACAGCAGTTTTTTATAATTTGAGGGGTGTAGTTTCTAAAATCGGGTCATTTATGGGTGGTTTCCATTACGTAAGCCCCTCAAAATCACTTTATATCTGAATTGGTGCTTAAAAAAATGGTTTAGGAAATTTTGTTGAAAATTTGAAAAATGGCTTCTAAACTTCTAAGCCTTCTAACGTCCCAAAAAAGTAAAATGACATTTATAAAATGATGCCAACATAAAGAAGACATATGAGGAATGTAAATTTGGTATTTTTTACTTTTTTTATTTTTGGTATTATTTACTACTGTCGTGAAGCACAATATGTGACGAGAAAACAATCTCAGAATGTCTTGGATAAGTAAAAGCGTTCCAAAGTTATTACCACATAAAGTGACAGATGTCAGATTTGCAAAAAAATGGCCTGATCAGGAAGGTGAAAACAGGCCCGGGGTTGAAGGGGTTTACCCTAAAGTACATGCGATGCTGGCGGTGGGAAGGGATGTCCATCGGGTCCCCACGCTGCTGTGACGGGGACCCTATGGCTTAGATAGCAGCCAGATGCCTTCTTTAGGCATCCGGCTGCTATCTACGGAAGCCTGTGAGATCCATCCAACTGGATCTCACAGGCAGAAGGCTGTAAGTGTATTACATTGAGTAATACACTTACAGCCAATGCATTACAATACAGAAGTATTGTAATGTATTGTAACGGGGATCAGACCCCCAAAAGTTAAAAAAGTGTAAAAAAAGAAAGTGAAAAAAAGTGAAAAAATAAAGTTTAAAAAAAAGTTTCAAGTTCCAAAAAAAGCTTTCTTTTCACAAAATTATATTTAAAAAAATTGTAAAAAATAGGGAAAAAAATAAAATAGACATATTAGGTATCGCCGCGTCCGTATCGACCTGCTCTATAAAAATATCACATGATCGACCCTGCCAGGTGAACGCAGTAAAAAAAAAAAAAACTATGCCAAAACAGCCATTTTTTGGTCACCTTCCCTTACAAAAAGTGTAATAGTAGGCGATCAAAATGGCGTATTTAACCCAAAATGATACCAATCAAACCGTCATCTCATCCCCCAAAAAATGAGACCATACCTGAGACAATCGCCAGAAAAATAAAAAAAATATGGCTCTCAGAAAATGGCAACACAAAAAAAAGATTTTATTCTGTTAAAAAATAAATCTAATGTATAAAATTTAACAAAAATAAAAATGGTAAACATATTGGGTATCTCCGCGTCCGTAACAACCTGCTCTATAAAAATATCACATGATTTGCCCCCTCAGATGAATTTTGTAAAAAAAATTTAAAAAAATACTATGCCAAAACAGCTATTTTTTTAACCTTGACTCACAAAAAGTGTAATACCAAGCGATCAAAAAGTCTTATGTACCCCAAAATGGTACTAATGAAAACGTCACCTCATCCCGCAATAACTCAAAAAAATAAAAAAAACAATGGCACCCGCAAACCAATCCATCAAAATCTGTGCTGCAAAATCCATATGGCGCTCCTTCTGTTCTGAGTCCTGCCATGTGCCCCCTCAACAGTTTGCCACCACATATGGGGTGTTGCCGTATTCAGGAGAAAATGGGGAACAAATTATGGGGTGCTTTTCTCCTGTTACCCCTTGTGAAAATGAAAAATTTGGGTCTAAAGCAACATTTTATTGGAAGAAATGAAACTTTTCATTTTCACAGCCAAGTGTTTCCAAATTCCGTAAAATACTTAGGGGGTCAAAGTGGTCAGTACCCCCCTTAATATATTCTTTGAAAGGTGTAGTTTCCAAAATGGGGTCACTTTTTCAGGGTTTCCACTGTAAGGGTACGTCAGGGTCTCTCAATTACAAAATGGTGCCTAAAAACCATTCTAGCAAAATCGTATGCCCCCAAAATTCGTATGGCGCTCCTTTCTTTCTGACCACTGCCACAAACCCACAGAGACGTTTACCACCACATATGGTGTATTTCTGTAAACTGCAGAATCAGAGCAATGTATATTGAGGTTTAGTTTTCTGTTAACCTTGCTGTGTTGCAAGAAAAAAATTATTAACATGAATAATCTACCAAAAAAGTGAAATTTTGCAATTTCACCTCCATTTTCCTTTAATTCTTGTGGAACACCTCAAGGGTTAGCAAAGTTTGTAACAGCAGTTTTTTATAATTGGAGGGTAATTTATAGGTTGTTTCCATTACGTAAGCCCCTCAAAAATCACTTTATATCTGAACTGGTGCTTAAAAAATGGTTTTGGAAATTTTGTTGAAAATTTGAAAAATGGCTTCTAAACTTCTAAGCCTTCTAACGTCCTAAAAAAGTAAAATTACATTTATATAATCATGCCAACATAAAGTAGACGTATGGGGAATGTAAAATAATAACTATTTTTGGAGGTATTACTATGTATTTTGAAAGTAGAGAAATTAAAATTTGGAAATTTGCAAATTTTTCCAAATTTTTGGTAAATGTGGTATTTTTTTATAAATAAAAATGAAATATTTTGCCACAAATTTACTACTGTCGTGAACAACAATATGTGAGAATGGCTTGAATAAGTAAAAGCGTTCCAAAGTTATTACCACATAAAGTGACACATGTCAGATTTGCAAAAAATGGCCTGGGCAGGAAGGTTAAAACAGGCCCGGGTTGAAGGGGTTAACTCTTTTTTAAACCTTTCTGTTGGATCATTTTTTAAACGTCAATACGTTTTATGATTCCCTAGTATGTTTTTTACTTCATTATGGTATTGCTCTTTACTCATTTGTGTCTGATTTTGGATCCTGATCCGGTTCTGGTTTTGCCTGTCTGGTTTTCACCTCTTTCTTTCACACTGCTCTTTTCCCATTTGGTTTAGGCCCCTGTACTTGGCTAAGAAGGGACTGCTGCCCCATTGTGGGCTGTCACTTAATACCAATCGTGCAAGTAGGTAGTGACAGTGGTGTAGGTGGCTTCACTGTTTTCTACCCTTTCATGATAGTTATGAACTGAAAACAGAGATCACACCGGCACCTGTAATTACCACTCCCCTATGGATGGCTGCAGTCCTCGCGGCAGAATGTCTATAGGTTTTATCATCCCCTAGTATGTTTTTTACTTCATTATGGTATTACTCTTTACTCATTACCACAATACCCTCCCCCCTATCTGCTGGTCGAATTACAATATTATTATTTTCTTGCATTGCTATTATTGCACCTTTGTCCTGTTTTGTAATATTGTTTATATAATGATTTCTTGGCTGTTTAATTTTCCTAATTTCCTTGGTTATTAGATTCATAAAGGTATTTAGGGCCGGTGAGTATTCTTTTACTGGATGATCTCTAGATTTTGGTTTTAAACCTGTGTGAACTTAGCTCCATTTTCCCCTTTTTTATTTATTTTTTTCAAGAAATACTTTTTTAGTGCCAATCTAAATAGGACACAGGAGGCAGCGATAGAGAGTTTCTCTGAGCAAAGACAACGCATTTGTCCGAAACATTCAGACCCATCTGACTACCCGTAGCTACCTGGTGACATCACCTGCTGCTCCGTGTGAGCGCGAGCTGCAAATCCTTCACTAGCATGACCGCTCTACCGGCCGGAGCGTGGTCCGCAACTTAAACAGATTAGCTTGAAAGCCAGCCAGCCACTCAGTGAATGAAGATAGATGCTGTGGAGAAACCCTTGAAAAGTAATTTGTGGAGTGGTTTTATTCACAGCCCTATAGTTCTCTCTTTCATGTAATAGCTGTGTGCCTGGATCATATTTAGTGCACGGTTTTCTCACATGTATAAGTTTGCATTTGGTTATAGTTATATACTGGTTGATGAATCACAATACATTTATTTACTTGACACCAGTACCCACCTGCAAAGAGGAGGGACCACAGTGATGTTATGGCACTACAAAGAGGAAGGGGTAAGTAAAAGTGAAATAAAGAAACATGGTGTCATGGTTCCCATGGTGGATCTGGTTGCTGGGGGAACCAGAAGTCCAGGGTGTCCCTTGTTGACGTTAGAGTCCGAGGCCAATGAGGTAGCAGCTTCACCCACTGTACAAGCACTGCAGAGTGAGCTGTCTTTCCTCTAGTAGGACAACATCTGCAGAGTACAGATGCTGGTGAATTTCTGGTCCTCTGGCTCCCCTTACTGGTTCCTTTCATTATAGAATACTCCCCTGGCTTTGGATTTCTGGATTTGGCTTTTGTTATTATGGTTTTGGCTTCTGGTGTTCTGGTATCGTATAGATTTCCTGGTTCAGAATTTTTAGTGTACTTTACTAAGTACTTGCACTTTATTATCCGACTGGTATTTGACCTTTTTTTCATTGTGTATGTTTGTTTGTACCTGTTTAAGTGTCGCCCTTAATGTATTGCACCATAGGGACTATCGTCCAGTTATGGGTCACTGCCTAGGGTGATCTGCAAGTGGGTGGTGATAGTGAGCCTGGGCAGTTTGGGGCTGCACGATTCCTGTTTTTGTGTGATGGTAGTGGGTATCCTGATACACGGTCAGTAGAAGGAGCCTAAAGGAAGAGCACTACTAGAGTAGATCCACACACATTTGTTCCATCATGGATTTTGCCACAAATCATTCATTACGTGTGGATTTTGTTGCAGATTATACCCTATGCATTAAAAAGTGAAATCCATGGTAGAAATACTGTATGCAATAAAGTACACAAGCAGAGCTAGTTTCTGTTAGAAAGTAAAAAGGTGTATTTATGAGAACTTAAAAAAAAAAGCTGTTCATTTAATTCCTTTAAGGATCTTGATTATAATGTGTATTTGGCAGTTGACAACAGACTCACACAGAATAAATACCAATCATTGACCAGAGCATTCCCATGTGCTAAAACTGCACATCACTAGCTATTGTAGCACATGTGACCATTGAGGCAAGTGATTGGCTACAACGATCACATCACCAAGCCACTTCCAGTCCTGCAGAAATCAAAGCGCCAGAAAGGGAGCTACAGAGCTGAAATGGCAGCATTGTGGACAGGTGAGGGTACAGATGTTGCAGCGCTAGCAATCACTTTTTCGCATAGTGCTGCTAACGAATCGCGACTTCTCCTCTTTCACTCCTTTCACTTGCAGTAAAAGTACGCTAATTAGGCGAATTCATACATTGAATAGCATTAGCATACAAATGCGTACGCATTAGCGTACAATGCATAGCATTAGCATACAAATTCGTACGCATTACCGTACAATGCGTAGCATTAGCGTACAAATCATCAGATGCGTACTCTATTTACGATATTGTTCTGCGCTCACGAGATTCTCCTGTGATCGCTAGCGCTGCTACATCTGTATCTATTTTAATTAGGTACCGGTTCCTAGCATGTTGAAATCAGCCCCTAGGCCAGACAACCCCTTTAACTGGTGTTTTCTTGTCCATTTACATCTAATGCTAAATACAGAATTTTTGTGGCTTTATACTGAGAGAAGAGTAGGTTTTAAACCCAAATGATCTTTGTACCCACTTGTCCCAGAATTCCTCTTTATACTTATACTAAACAAATACTATAATACTATAGTACTATACTATACTATACTAAACAAATAAGGATAAGTACCTATTATTGTCAGAGGAAAGCATCATAACAATATAGGCCAAAGAAACTTCCAATTCTTGAGTATCTCAGCACATGATCAAGGATATCTGGATGAGTAGAAATCTCAAGTGAATGTATTCAGTTGTTTTCATCGGTGATAAGTTAATGGTGCACATATCTATGTGTGTATATCATATGTACAAAGCAAACTGAGATAGAATTGGAGTTCGATAGCCGATTGCAGACAGCCATCCCCTGTGATGTCACAGCTCTATAAAAATCCTAATCCTGCTGAGTCTCCACCATGGCAAGTGCTAGGGACAGTGTTTTAGTAATCTTTTAACTGTAGAATATTGGGTAGCAACAGTACAGGGACAGAGAGAGCATAGGGAGACTGTAGAGACAGTGCAGGCTTTGTGTAATTGCCCTGTGCATCTTGTTCCACTGCTGTGTAGTATTGAGCGAGCACCTCTGTGCTCGTATGCTCGGGTGCTCTGGCCGAGCACTAGGGATTGCTCAAGTGCTCGGCCGAGCCCCCGAGCATAATGTCAGTCAATGGGACTAAACCAGGCACCCCCCGCTCGGAAGAGGGGAGGGTGTCTGGTTAATAGAAAAAGGTCAGAATCGCAACTTCTCATCTTTTACTCCTTTCACTCATAAAAGTATGCTAATTAACTGAATTTGTACACATTAGCGCACAATGCGTATGCATTAGCATTCAAATGCGTACACATTAGTGTACAAAATGCGTACGCATTAGCATACAGATTTGTACGCATTAGCGTACAAATCAACCTTACAGTGCGGGGAAGAGACTCGAGCGTTGCGCTCGAGTACACTCGGTGTTCGGCCGAACACCGAGCGGATCCGAGTGTAGGCATGCTCGGCCGAACAGCGAGTTCGGCAGAGCATGCTCGCTCAACACTATTGCTGTGCCACTCATTCTTAATCTGTTCTGTTATACATGGACTGACTATGCATCAGAATTAGTCTCAACAGCCGGTCTAATACATAGGCTTGTGTACCTAGTTCATCTGCGCCTTTATTAATTAATCTGTTCAGTTATACATAGCCGTACTGTGCATCAGACTCATTGTCAACAGGCGGTGCAACATATAGGCACATATTTATTCGTTCATTCATCTGTAGCACCATTTATACTTAATCTGTTCTGTAATACATAGACTGACCGTGCATCAGACCTAGTTTCAATAGCCAACATAGTGTTCCAGCAGGACAATGACCTGAAGCATACGTCAAGATTGGTGAAGAAATGGTTCAATGATAATGAAGTAGAGGAGTTGGAATGATTCCCCCAGACCTCAACCCAATCAAACACTTGTGGGTAGAGTTCATGAAGAACCTGTATTCGCACTTAATTAAGTGAAACAGTTTGTACCAACATTGGGAACATGTGGAAGAGACCAAGGAACAGATTTTGGTTGAGATGTGCTTGAATCTAATCAAGAGCGTGCCCAGAAGGATTCAAAAAGTGTTAAAAACCAAAGGTGGATTTACAAAATAACTGCAGTACATTGCAGTCTGATCTTACTATCTGTGTATTGTCGCTGCTGCAAGATATGCTGTACAAGACATTAGTGGTCTACAATTTCTGGCTCTCTAGCTGCTGCAAATTTCACTTCTAACATGCCTGAGAGTTGTATAAAGGTATTAAACATGTTTTTTTTTTTTTTTTTAATATATAGGTTTCCTAATTGTTATACACACTGTCTTTTTCTCATGTATTTAAACATGCAAAACATAAATCACCTCACCCTTAATTAGTATTCTTTGCCTTATAATAGCTGTCATTTGGCAATGCTCTTGTGGAATACAATAGTTCCTTACTAGAGATGAGCGAGTACTAAAATGCTCGGGTGCTCGTTATTCGAGACAAATTTTTCCCGATACTCGGGTGCTCGTTTCGAGTAACGAACCCCATTGAAGTCAATGGGAGACTCGAGCATTTTTGCGGGGGACCAAAGCTCTTCACAGGGAAGTTTTCCTGAAAGCCTGAAAACCTGGAAACCTCAGAAAATGATGGAAACACCACGGAAATGGACAGGAAACAGCAGGGGCAGGCTGCTTAATCCCACCATTGCCCCAAATCCTCAGGCAACAGCCTGGTGGTTACCCTCATGGCAATTGTGCTCACCCAGACCAAGAAAGGCGAGGCACATGCCCATCACATGTTAGGGAAGCCACCCAACTAGGTGCAACGAAGGTCCATCACCGCCTGCAGGTGACACCACTGCTCATGCTGGCACTGCAGCTGAAATCAAGTTTAGTATCTGTTCTTATCAATTGCTGTGCCTGCAGGTGGTATAGTGGTGAGCATAGCTACTTCCCAAGCAGTTGATCTATCGCAGGAGGCAATTCAGAATCAGTACAATATCTAATACGTCCCCCTACCTGGGGTAAATTGTTTGGAGAGAGGGCCTGTAGGTGGGGGGCAAGGAGGTTTCGGTGGAAGAGCCAGAGGAGTGCCCCCTGGGCTAGCGTGTGTGGTGTGACAACAGCCGTAATGCATTTGGAAATGCTCAGCATCAGCCGGTGCAGTATCGATTCTTCTCAGTTTAATACCGTATACGTCCCCTATCTTGGGACCCTATATTTAATGGATATTTCGAACACGGAAAAGGGAAAAAGAGCTTGCTCTGGCCAGGGGAGTGTCTTTCCCACTGCAGCTAAGGGGACGTGTCCATGCTCTGCCTATCACAGGTCATGAGGCAGATAAAAGAAGAACAAAAAAAAAACATCAGTACAACTTCGGATACGTCCCCTATCCGGCTAAATTGTTTGTAGAGTGGGCCTGTAGGTGGGGGGGGGCAGGGTGGGGCAAGGAGGTTTCGCTGGAAGAGCCAGAGGAGTGCCCCCTGGGCTAGCGCGTGTGGTGGTGACAACAGCCAGAATGGATTTAGCAAAACTGTTGCATCAACCGGTATGGGTATCGATTCTTCTCAGTTAATACCGTATACGTCCCCTATCTTGGGACCCTATATTTAATGGATATTTCGAACACGGAAAAGGGAAAAAGAGCTTGCTCTGGCCAGGGGAGTGTCTTTCCCACTGCAGCTAAGGGGACGTGTCCATGCTCTGCCTATCACAGGTCATGAGGCAGATAAAAGAAGAACAAAAAAAAAACATCAGTACAACATCTAATACGTCCCCTATCCGGCTAAATTGTTTGTAGAGTGGGCCTGTAGGTGGGGGGGGGTCAGGCTGGGGGAAGGAGGTTTCGCTGGAAAGAGCCAGAGGAGTGCCCCCTGGGCTAGTGTGTGTGGTGGTGATAACAGCCAGAATGGATTTTTGAAAACTGTTGCATCAACCGGTACAGTCGTAATTATGAACTTGATCAAGTGCAGCATGTGTTCTCTGTATTCTTCTCCGTTTAATACCGTATATGGCAGCTATCCGGAAAAATAGTTTGGAGAGAGAGAAAGATAGGAAAAAGACGTCAATTGTTTGGAGAGTGGGCCTGTAGGTGGGCAGGCAGGGTGGGGCAAGGAGGTTTCGCTGGAAGAGCCAGAGGAAAGCCCCCTGGGCTAGCGTGTGTGGTGGTGACAACAGCCGGATGGAGTTAGAATGACGACGCAGGACCCCAACTTAAAAATTTAGCATCAACCGTACAGTCGTAAATTATGAGATTGATCAAGTGTGGCATGACTTTTAGATGGAGATTGCATGTGGTCACGTACTCCCTGGAACCCCATAGTCACCCCTTCTCTGATTTGCTAGCCCAGAACATTCTCTGCCCAATTCGCAAGACCTTTTGCTGTTTCCGTGTGCTGACAGTGTGGATTTACCAGTGTTGTCTGAGGAAGTGGTGGACAATGGCGAGACACAGGTGTCGGGGGGTGAGGTAGTTGTATGGGAAGCTAGTTACAGTGGGGACTCCTTGGGGGGGAATTTCTCATGATGGGACAGATTCAACTTGGGTGGATCAGGCACATTAACAGATGAATTTTTTGGGGGGTTTATTTAACTTTTATTTAGCAAAAATAACCACAAGAGATATTTATTGGTTATCTTCTCTGCACAGTCTGGCGTTGGGGTTCCTCACTTTGATGGCGAGCTGTGCCGCTCTCTCCACAATGGTCTATTGTTCTTCTTAGATGGAGACTTTGTCGGCGATTTCAGTACAGAAGGACTTGTTGCTCATCCACAGAACCTCGTCCTCCTTGACATTGTGGACAAGGAATTTGCGGGTGGACCAGGAATTTGCGGAACCCTGTGAGCAGCATGTGT
>ONZH01008853.1:0-40927 GCA_900303285.1 Rhinella marina
GGCTTTGGAGAGTGAAATTAGCTGGAATAATAATTGGGAGCTATGTCAAGACCCCCTGAGCCGGCCCTACAGTAGAAACCCCTCAAAAGTGACCCCATTTTGGAAAAAGCACCCCTCAAGGAATCTTTCAAGGTGTGTGGTCAGCACTTTGAGCTCAAAAGTGTTTCCTAGAATTAGGATTCACACGGAAGTGAAAATGAAAAATTGCTATTTTTTTGACAAAAAAGTTGCTTTACGCCCACATTTTTCACTTTCACAAAGGGTAACGGGACAAATTGCACCCCTCATTTTGATCACCATTTCCCTCCGAATACGGCAACACCCCATATGTGCTTGTAGCCCAATGTACTGGCGCACAGCAGGATTCACAGTGGAAGGAGCACCATATGGCTTTTGGAGAGCGGAATTAGCTGGAATAATAATTGGGACCCCATTTTGGAAAGAGCACCCCTCAAGGAATCTTTCAAAGTGTGTGGTGAGCACTTTGAGCTCAAAGGTGTTTCCTAGAATTAGGATTCACACGGAAGTGAAAATGAAAAATTGCAATTTATTGACCAAAAAGTTGCTTTACACTTTCACTTTCATATTTTTCACTTTCACAAAGGGTAACGGGACAAAATGCACCCCACATTTTGATCACCATTTCCCTCCGAATACAGAAACACCCCATATGTGCTTGTAGTCCAATGTGCTGGCGCACAGCAGGCCTCAAGAGGAAAACAGCAAAATATGGATTTTGCAGACAAAAATTAACAGACATGGTTTTTTTATTGCCATGTCACATTTAAAATTTTCCTGAGGTCCCCAGAAATTAAAAACCCCAAGAAGTGACCCCATTTTGGAAAGAGCACCCCCAGTCAGAAACACTTGTAAAAGCATTTCAAAGCACACATTTGTGAAAATGAAAAATTACTAGTAGACCCAAAAGTTTCACTTTCACAAGGGGTTAAAGGAAAAAATGCACCCCACATTTTGTTTCCCATTTTCTTCCCATTCAGGAAACACCCCATATGTGCTCGCAGCCTGCTGTATGGGTGCACAGCAGGCCTCTAGAGGCAAACTGCAAAATATGGATTTTGCAGGCTAGAATTAACAGACATGGTTTTTTTATTGCCATGTCACATTTAAAATTTTCCTGAGCTCCCCAGAAATTAAAAACCCCAAGAAGTGACCCCATTTTGAAAGAGCACCCCCATACGAACATTTTAAGTGGTAGAAAGGGTACTTTTTAGCAAACTAGTGTCTCACATTAGTCAGAAACACTTGTAAAAGCATTTCAAAGCACACGTTTGTGAAAATGAAAAATTACTAGTAGACCCCAAAGTTTCACTTTCACAAGGGGTTAAAGGAAAAAATGCACCCCACATTTTGTTCCCCATTTTCTCCCCATTCAGGAAACACCCCATATGTGCTTGCAGACTGCTGTATGGGCGCATAGCAAGCCTCTAGAGGTAAACAGCAAAATATTGATTTTGTAGGCTAGAATTAACAGACATGTTTTTTTAATTGCCATGTCGCGTTTAAAAATTTCCTGAGGTCCCCAGCAACTAAAAACCCCAAGAAGTGACCCCATTTTGGAGTTTCTCATTTTCTCCCCATAATAGCAACACCCCATATGTGCTTGTAGCCTGCTGTATGGGCGCACAGCAGGCCTCTAGAGGCAAACTGCAAAATATGGATTTTTCAGGCCAGAATTAACAGACATGGTTTTTTAATTGCCATGTCGCGTTTAAAAATTTCCTGAGGTCCCCAGCAACTAAAAACCCCAAGAAGTGACCCCATTTTGGAAGTGGTAAAAAAGGTACTTTTTAGCAAACTGGTGTCTCACAGAAATGAATATGTAGTGATGGTGAAAAGTGGATATGTAAGCTATTCGGAATATATCTGAGGTACTAATCCATGGATGAGTGGTAGATTCTGAAACAATCCTTGATGCACAGGCCAGGTTTTTCAGGGCAGGTTTCGCAATGGTATATAGTGTCCTTCCTAATCCCCCTTTTTGAACACACCCTGCATCGTTTTTGGGTCCTTCCCTTCCTCGCTGTTTGGGGGACTTCACCAGGGAAATGTTGTCCTGGTATAACTCAGGCACTGTAACTTGCAGAAGTACTGGGGGCCAGTGGCGTAACTACAACTAACTGGGCCCCACAGCAAATTTTTGAATGGGCCCCCCCCCAGAAACTTCCTCGCAACCCCGAACTCACATGCAACCCTCACTCTTGTGGCTAGTCAAGATTGAGCTCTCCCAGACAAGGCCTGACAGCCGCTCCATCCGCTTTCTATAGTGTCACTGTATATAATGTCATTGTATAATACTGTTGAGGGGGCCCTGACAATAAAATCTTTTAGTCTCCCTCCTGAGGGGGCCCCTTGTGGGTCTGGGCCCCAAAGCAGCTGCTTCCCCTGCTTCCCCTATTGCTACGCCCCTGCTGGGGGCCTCTTCTGCTTGGTTGGGAAAAATTAGGGCCTTGATGACTACTTCCTGAAAGTGAAGGAAAGTTCCTGTGTGTCCCGCAGATTTAAATAGCATGTACGAATTGTACATTGCCGTCTGTACAAGGTGTACGGCTAGTTTTTTGTACCACACTTTTGTTTTTCGTGTGGCACTGTAGGGCTTCAGAACTTGATCTGAAAGATCAACTCCTCCCATGTGCCTGTTGTAGGCCAGGATGCAGTCCGGTATGAGGACAGTGGTAGTGGTACCACGTACTGCGGCAGGGGAGCTGGTGTTGGGGTGAATGCTGGTCAGTACAAGGACGTCCCTCTTGTCCTTGTACTTAACCACGATCGTGTTTTAATGGAGGAAAGCCCTACTTTCACCCTTTCTCAGTGGTTGTCCTACCAGGGATCTAGGGAGGCCTCTCTGATTTTTGCGTACTGTGCCACAAGCCACCTTAGGGACATGAAGAGGGGTAAGCTGGTATAATAGTTATCCACGTAGAGGTGGTAACCCTTATCCAGCAGTGGGTGCAACAACTCTCACACTAGTTTCCCACTAACTCCTAGGCCAGGGGGGGAATTCTGGGGGTAAATCCAGGTGTCCCTCCCTTCATAGACCCAAAACCTATAGGTGTACCCGAACCTACTCTCACATAGCTTGTACATTTTTATGCCATACCTTGCCCGCTTGCTGGGTAGGTACTGGCGGAATTTTACCCTCCCTTTGAAATGCACCAGGGACTCATCTATACAGATGTTTTCTTCTGGGGTGTACACTTCAGAAAACTTGATGCCGAAGTGGTCAAGGATGGGTCTAATTTTGAAAAGCCGATCAAATGTCGGGTCACTTTGGGGAGGACACTATGCATTATCATTATAATACAAAAATTTCAGTATCGACTCAGTGCCATGGTGGCACTGAATATTGGAATGTGGTACAAGACATCCGCACTCCAATACTGTCTAATTTCTGTTTTTTTAATAAGCCCCATGTGCAGCACAAGCCCCCAGAAGATTTTTATTTCTGCTGCTGTTACTGGAGTCCAACCTAGGGGTCTTGCGTATTGTGATGTGGGGTTCTGGGTAATGAACTGCACAATTAAATTTACTAAATCATCACTGAAAAAGATTTTGAAAAAATCAATTTCTGTGAAGCCTGTGCAGTCAATTTGAATTTCAGAGTTTCCCACAAACTCTGGAATTTGGGGCTGATAATTCTCAGGGGGTGGGGTTCATGTGGGCTCACTCTGGGGGGCTGCATCAGCTGTCGTTCTGGCGCGCCTCCTAGAGGGCCCCTCATCAGCGGATGATGATGATGAGGGGGTAGAGGAGTAGAGGAAAGTGGCATCCTCTTCTCCCTCAGTGGCCGTCTCGGTATCAGAGGCAAGGATGGCGTATGCCTCTTCTGCCGAGTACACTCGTTGGGATGATTGGTACAATTTTATTTTATTGGGGTGTGATGGGTGAAACGTGTAAAACTTTATTTAGTGTGAGGGGTGTGTTTGTAGTGTTTTTACACGTGAAGGTGTTTTTTAGAGTTTTGAAATAGAATTTAAAAAAAATGGGGTGGGGAATAAAAAAAAAGGTCTTTTCTGTTAAAAAAAAAAAGGATTCTGTAAAAAACAAGAAACAAAATTGTATTTACTGCAAAAAAAAAGTGCAGTGCAAAATGAGCAGACGCGATCAGAAATGGACACTACTGATTGGTGCTCAGTGATTGCAAAATGCAGGTACGCAGATGATGCGTTCGTACAAATTCCTAAACTGACACTAACTGAAGTCTAACTACCACTACCTGTGGTTCTTTTTTCACACAAGATAGGTAAAAAAAAAATAAAAATGTGCAGATGTTACTGATGCAGCACGCACGCACACAGATCGTGTGTGCATGCAGAAAATGTAGTGTAAAAATTCACTACAGTCCTCTGCAAACTGCACGTACGCAGATACAGTGCGTTCGTGCAAAACCCTAAACTGATACTAACTGAAATTTATATCTAACACTAACTGCGGTTCTTTTTTCACACAATATGTACAAAAAAAAAATAAAAAATTTGCAGATGCTGCTGATACAGCACGCACGCACACAGATCGTGTGTGCGTGCAGAAACTGTATTGTAAAAATTCACTACAGTCCTCTGCAAAATGCACGTACGCAGATACAGTGCGTTTGTGCAAAAACCTAAACTAACACTAAGTAAAATTTATATCTAACACTAACTGCTGTTCTTTTTTTACACCAAAAATGTAAAAAAAACAACCTCTAAAATGACCAGATATAAAATAACACACTACTGATAGATGCTCTGCAGTACGCACGCACACACACTGATTGTTCGTGCATACAGAAACTGTAGTGTAAATATTCACTACAGTCCTCTGCAAAATGCACGTACGCAGATACAGTGCGTTCGTGCAAAAATCTACTATGACACAAACTAAAATTTATATATATATATATATATATATATATATATGGATTTATATATATATATATATATATATATATATATATATATATGATATATATCTAACTGTCACTAGCTGGAGTAACAAAAAATGTGCTAATGCAGCATGCGCGCACACAGAACAAAAGTGGAAAAAAAAATTACTACATTGAAAAAAAAGGGAACACTAGCTAAAAATTAACTTATATCTATATATATATATAGAGATATGAAGCTTTATATATATTTATATAAAACCCTAACTGTACTTCCTTCTTTTTAACAAAAAAAAAAACGGCAAAAAAAGAGGAATAATAAAAAAAAAAAAGGACAAAGAATGATCCAAAGATGCTGATCAGGCAGGTATGCACTGAAAAGCACTGGGTGGTCACAGCTCACACGCAGAAAAAGCGGTGCGGAGCTGAAAAATTGTTAAAAAAAAACTAAAAGAAGCCAAAAAACGCACCGACCAAGTGGCGTCCGTGAAAAAAGGACAGGAGGGGGGACGGGAGGGGACAGGGACGGAGGGTGGGTTAGGGATTTGTAACTGCTTTTTCTTCTTTTCTTCTTCTTTTCAACAGTAAAAAGGCAGATAGCAGTGGTGGTGCACCACAAGTCTCAGCAAGTCAACAGCAGCACAGAAAAATACAGTACCTCTCTGCATGCAGTCACCAGCTAGAATGGCTGCATGCAGGCAGGTTCTGCCCCTTCCTGTGCAGCTGTTGCGCTGCCATTGGCTGTAGTGTTGCTCCAGCCAATGGCAGCGCTGGCAGGGGACCCAAAACACAGGAGTCCCCTCCCTGCCTGACCTCAGGAACGACAGGTGCTGACTTGGTCAGCACCTGTCACCTTCAGATGACCCCCCCTCCGGTCCTCCTGCAGCTCCGGTTACTTCCAGGAGCTGTGATGGGCCGGTCTATGGAAACCGGCCCATCGCAGCCACCGGAGATGCAGGGGGACAGAAATACCGCCCCCTGCCCTTAAGGTAAGATGGCTGCCTGCAGGGCAGTGCGGCCATCATACCGCAGTTCCCCGGTGATTACGCTCGGGGACCGGGTCACCGCCGCGCCGTAGCTCTACGGCGCTGGTCGGCAAGTCCCTTCCCGCAGCGCCGTACATGTACGGCGCTGGTCGGGAAGGAGTTAAATGCTTTCTTTTTGTCATTTATTGCTTTCTTTACAGTTCTATTTATCCACATTGGTTTTTTCTTGTTTCTTAACTTTTTATTTCCATAAGGTATGTACCTCTCAGAATTACATATTAGGATGCTTTTAAAAATCTCCCATTTGGTGGCTGTATTTTAATTTTTGAGGACCTATCTTAGTTGGCTAAATTTTGCTTTTTTGAAGTTTGGTATTTTTGTTCCTCCCTGAAGAAACACTCTTTTGAATGACAATTGGAAAGTTATTATTTTATGGTCACTATTTTCCAGGTGTCCCACAACCTGCACATCTGTTGTTCTGTCAGGTCTATTGGTTTTCTATTGTAGGGGCTTGTTTTCTATTGTAGGTGCTTGTTTTTGCGGGACAGACTGTAGTTTTTATTGGTGTCATTTTGGGGTACATATGACTTTTTTTCACTTTTTTTTGTGGCGGCGGGGTGACAAAAACACCAATTCCATCACTGTTTTTTACATTCATTTTTTACAGCATTCACCGTGCGGGATTAGTAACATGATACTTTTATAGATCAAGTTGTTATGGACACGTCAATATTAATTATGTGTATTTTTTTTTATTTTTTTAAAATTACTTATAAATGAACGGATATGAAAAAAGACAATATTTATTTCATTTTTATTTCAATTTCTATTTATTTTTCATTTATTTATTTTTTTACCCTTTTTTACATTTTTTTTTTTACATTTTTTAACTATTTTTACATTTTTTTTTTATCAAGACCAATTTGGATCTTGAAGGTCCAGTGGGCCCGATAGCTTTACAATGCTTTGCAATAGTCATCTATTGCAACCCGCTGTCTTGTCAGTCCTACACTTACACTAAAGGCTGGTCAGACCCTCAGGGTCTGATCAGCCCTAGGCACATGGCAGTCCAGACGCCTTTGTAAGGTGCAGCAGTGGCAGCCTGATGGAAGAGACAGGGAGCTCTCTCCCTCTCAACCCCATGCCACTGGCGGCTACTGACCGTGGCATCTATGGGGTTAAACGGCCGAGATTGGTGCCAGTACCGATTTCGGATGTAGTAGCAGAGTGTCAGCTGTAAGTTACAGCTGACACTCTCTGCTGATGGTAGTTGCTGAGCCGTTGCCATCACAGCAGGCACAGAAGAAGCGGCAGGGGACATCAGGGGCAATGGGGGCATATAGGGGATAATGCGGCATCTGGGGGCATTTGTGGAGATTACAGCTTCTCAATGAAGTGCTCTGAGTGGTTAGTCTGCAGAGACTAGCCAATCGGAGCGTTTGATGGCAAAGTACCCAGGGGCGGACTGGCCATAGACCTTACAGGGAAATTTCCCGGTAGGCCGATGTCCATTGGGGCCACCCAAGTCCTCCTCTCTGCCACTGGCCAAGTACATAATGAGCTTTCAGTGGTAATTAACCCAGTGAGAATCTCATGTACCCCACAAGCAACGGCATGTGCACACTGAACTCAACTGCTGTGGCCCACATCTCACCTCCTAAGCCCCCTGCGCCATATCTTAATCAGAAACTGGAGGAGGAGAACAGAAAATGGCATCTATTGATGGCCACAACAGAAGGGCAGCTTTCGAGAAAATATTTTGTGCTGCTCTGTGGTATATGGCTCTACTGGGATAATATTTTACGCTATGGTATTGTTGCTCTGCCTATTTGGGTTGCCCCTCCTTCTGATAATTTGGACACCCGTACCACAAGGGGCCACTTTTAGTTTTTTTTTCCAGGGCCACTTTAAGTTCCCAGTCCGCCCCTGAAAGTACCACTCTGATTGGTCCCTTGCCGGCTTGCCCTGTGTCCAGGGGCGTACATAGAAATCATTGGGCCCCATAGCAAGAATCTGAATGGAGCCCCTAACCGCGCCCACTACCCCGGCCCATCCCACATGCTACCCTGGCTCCTCCCATGCCACACCCCCTTTTGCCACTAAAGAAATGTATACATGAGCTACTGATTTATTTTTTATTTTTTTTTAAATTAAGGAGACGTTATACTGAATGGGGGCAGCCCCAAGGATGGATTATACTGTATATTATACAGCATGGTGTAGGGATTATACTGTATATTATACAGCATGGTGTATGGATTATACTGTATATTATACAGCATGGTGTACGGATTATACTGTATATTATACAGCATGGTGTATGGATTATACTGTATATTATACAGCATGGTGTATGGATTATACTGCATATTATACAGCATGGTGTATGGATTATACTGTATATTATACAGCATGGTGTATGGATTATACTGTATATTATACAGCATGGTGTACGGATTATACTGTATATTATACAGCATGGTGTACGGATTATACTGTATATTATACAGCATGGTGTACGGATTATACTGTATATTATACAGCATGGTGTACGGATTATACTGTATATTATACGGCATGGTGTACGGATTATACTGTATATTATACGGCATGGTGTACGGATTATACTGTATATTATACAGCATGGTGTACGGATTATACTGTGTATTATACAGCATGGTGTACGGATTATACTGTATATTATATAGCATGGTGTATGGATTATACTGTATACTATACAGCATGGTGTAGGGATTATACTGTATACTATACAGCATGGTGTAGGGATTATACTGTATATTATACAGCATGGTGTACGGATTATACTGTATACTATACAGCATGGTGTACGGATTATACTGTATATTATACAGCATGGTGTACGGATTATACTGTATATTATACAGCATGGTGTACGGATTATACTGTATACTTATACAGCATGGTGTAGGGATTATACTGTATACTATACAGCATGGTGTACGGATTATACTGTGTATTATACAGCATGGTGTACGGATTATATTGTATATTCTACAGCATGGTGTACGGATTATACTGTATATTATACAGCATGGTGTACGGATTATACTGTGTATTATACAGCATGGTGTACGGATTATATTGTATATTATACAGCATGGTGTACGGATTATACTGTGTATTATACAGCATGGTGTACGGATTATACTGTATATTATACAGCATGGTGTACGGATTATACTGTATACTATACAGCATGGTGTATGGATTATACTGTATACTATACAGCATGGTGTACGGATTATACTGTATATTATTCAGTATGGTGTATGGATTATACTGTATATTATACAGCATGGTGTACGGATTATACAGTATGTTATTCAGTATGGTGTATGGATTATACTGTATATTATACAGCATGGTGTACGGATTATACTGTATATTATACAGCATGGTGTACGGATTATACTGTATATTATACAGCATGGTGTACGGATTATACTGTATATTATTCAGTATGGTGTACAGATTATACTGTATATTATACAGCATGGTGTACGGATTATACTGTATGTTATTCAGTATGGTGTATGGATTATACTGTATATTATACAGCATGGTGTACGGATTATACTGTATATTATACAGCATGGTGTACGGATTATACTGTATATTATACAGCATGGTGTACGGATTATACTGTATATTATTCAGTATGGTGTATGGATTATACTGTACATTGTATAGCATGGTACAGGGATTATAATATATACTGTACAACAAATGCGTAGCGGTTACACCATGCCGGACAATATAACCCCTGCGCCACGCTGTACAATATACAGTACGTACAGTGTATGCATATACCCACACACATACATACATACATACACATACATACACACATACACATACACACACACACACACATACATACATACACACACACATACATACACATACACACACATACACACACACATACATACATACATACACATACACACATGCATACACACACATACACACACATGAAACACATAAAAACTTACAGTTTCTTGTCCTGACGCCACTCTGGAGGGGGCTGGCCCTTGGTCTTCTTTCCCATCTTGCCACGTGAGGGAGGAGGCGGGGCCAGCTGGGAGCGCACAGGAGCGCTCTCAGGACTCTTCAGGGTAAAAGTTGCGGCAGTGAGGGGGGCCAGGAGAGGCCCGGAGCGCAGGGACGGGACGCATCTTAATGATGCAGAGTAGGGGGCGGGGCCTCCCGTGCGCTCCGGGCCCCCCTGTGCCGCGGGCCCCATAGCAGTGGCGTGGTCTGCCTATATGGGCGGTACGCCACTGCCTGTGTCTCTGTACATCCAAATGCAGTAAGTTACTTGCGATTTGGATGTACAGTTACGTCCAAATGTGTGAAGGGGTTAATGTGTCAAGAATGAAGATAAAGACCTCTATGAAGTGTAAGTTGCTAAATATACCAACTGAGTATATGTTAAGTTGAGATTGTGTATTATTATTGGGTTGAACTTAATATACAGACCACTAGATAGGATATAGGGTTAGGAAAAAAGTATTTTGCTTTGGCAGAGGACCTCCATGGCTACATTGGGCAATGTTATTTAACCCCTTGGAACGCTTTTACTTATCCAAGCAATGAGATTGTCTTCTCATGACACATTGTACTTCATACAGTGGTAAATTTGAATACATAAATTTCATGTATAAAAAAAAAATCCAAAATGTACCCAAAAATTTGGAAAAATTCACAATTTTCAAAATTTTAATTTCTCTGCTTTTAATCCAGATAGTGATACCTCATAAAATAGTTATTACATAACATTTCCCATATGTTTACTTTATGTTGGCATCATTTTGTCAATGTCATTTTTTTTATAATAGGAGGTTTAGAATTTCAGAACCAATTTTTAAATTGTTTAAGAAAATTTCCAAAACCCACTGTTTAGGGACCAGATCAGTTATGAAGTCACTTGTGGGGCTTACAAAATAGAAACCAACCATAAATTACCCCATTTTAGAACGGATTTTACAAACTCTGTTAACCCTTTGTTAACAAGAAATAAAGGAAAGTGGAGATGAAATTTCAAAATTTTACTTTTTTTCCATTTCAATCCATTTTTTCCTGTAATACATCAATGGTTAACAGACAAACAAAACTCTATCTATTACCCTGATTCTGCAGTTTACAGAAGCACCCCACATGTGATGATAAATTTCTGCATGGGCACACAGCAGGGCACATCAGAAAAGGAGTACCATATGGTTTTTGCAGGGCAGATTTTGCTGGACGGGATTTTAGGCACCATGTGACATTTAAAGACTCCCTGATGCACCCCAACAATAGAAACTTCCAAAAAGAGAACCCATTTTGGAAACTGCGGGATAAGGTGACAGTTTTGTTGACACTATTTTGGGGTACTTATGATTTTTGATCGGTCAATATTACACTTTTTGTGAAAATGGCTGTTCTGTCACAGTTTTTTTTTTACAATGTTCACCTAGATCACCATAGATCACATGCTATTTTTATAGAGTAAGTTGTTACAGCTGTGACAATATCAAATATGTCCACTTTTATTTTTTATTTTTTTGTTTCAGTTTTAATATAATAAAGCATTTTTGCTCACTTTTTGCTGGAAGAGTTGACATTTTTATTGGTACTATATTTTGAGTACATATGATTTTTTTTTATCATTCAATATTACACTTTATGGGTCAAGGTGACCAAAAAAATAGTTGTTTTGGCATGTTTTTTTTTTTATATGGCATTCACCTTAGGGGCTAGATCATGTGATATTTGTATAGAGCATGTTGTTACAGCAATAACTACAATATTTTTCACTCCATAAGTGGGGGGGAAATGTTCTTTCGTCTTAAGGGGTGAATACTAATGAGCGCTTCCATTATGCAAGCACTCATTAGTACCTGAGGCCCGAGAAGCGGCTTCCTGGTCCTCGGCTGTCGGCTGTGCTGTGGCTTCACACAGAGTGAGGGCTCTCTGTGACCTCATGCTGTGGGCCGGCAGCAGGAAGAGCAGGTGGAGCACTGGAGGAGAAGCATAGGGGCTGATGAGAGGCATATGGGTGGATATGGGGGTTGATGAGAGGCATGGGGGTTGATATGAAGCAATTGGGGCTCATGAGGGGCATGGGGGCTGATAAGAGGCATATGGGTGCTGATAAGAGGCATAGGCCTATTATCTGAGGTCTAATTGAGGGTCATTCACATTGGGGTCTAAGCTGAGGCCTGATTGGGGGTCTGATCTGAGGTCTTACTGGGGTATTTTCTAACATTGGGGGTCTGATTGGGGCTGTCAGCTGAGGTCTGATTAACATTGGGAGTCTGATTGGTGGTCTGACCTGAGGTCTAATGAAAAGTATATTTTCTTGTTGTCCTCCTCTAAAACCTAGATTGGTGGATGCGTCTTACAGGGTAAAAAATACGGTAATATGTCTTTTTGTTAATTTATTTCAATTTTACACAATGAAAGCATTTTGAAAGAAAAAAATCTTGTCCTTGTGTCTCCATTTTCTGAAAGCTATATATATATATATATATATATATATATATATATATATATATATATTTTATTTTTTTTATTTTTTTTTTTTCTGGGAGATTGTCTTATATAGGGGCAAATTTTTTGTGGGATGAGGTTTGATTGGTACTATTTTAGGGTACATATGGCTTTTTCATCGCTTGGTATAACAGTTATTGTTATGTAAAATAACTGTGTAAAGTAATTAACACAGAAGAGGACAGTACACTGCTACAGATGAATCTGGATAGACTGGAGGCTTGGGCAGAGAAGTGGCAGATGAGGTTTAACACTGACAAATGTAAGGTTATGCATATGGGAAGGAATAATGCAAGTCACCAGTACATACTAAATGGTAAAATATTGGGTAACTCTGACATGGAAAAGGACCTAGGAATTTTAGTGAACAGCAAACTAAGCTGTAGAAACCAGTGTCAGACAGCTGCTGCCAAGGCCAATAAGATAATGGTTTGCATCAAAAGAGGCATAGATGCCCGTGATGAGAACATAGTCCTGCCACTTTACAAATCACTAGTCAGACCACACATGGAGTACTGTGTACAGTTCTGGGCTCCTGTGAACAAGGCAGACATAGCAGAGCTGGAGAGGGTTCAGAGGAGGGCAACTAAAGTAATAACTGGAATGGGTGGACTACAGTACCCAGAAAGATTATCAAAATTAGGCTTATTCACTTTAGAAAAAAGACGACTGAAGGGAGATCTAATAACTATGTATAAATATATCAGAGGTCAGTACAGAGATCTCTCCCATGATCTATTTATCCCCAGGACTGTGACGAGGGGACATCCTCTGCGTCTGGAGGAAAGAAGGTTTGTACACAAACATAGAAGAGGATTCTTTACAGTAATAGCAGTGAGACTATGGAACTCTCTGCCTGAGGAGGTGGTGATGGTAAGTTCACTAAAAGAGTTCAAGAGGGGCCTGGATGTATTTCTGAAGGGTAATAATATTACAGGTTATAGTTACTAGAGATGGGTTGTTGATCCAGGGAGTAATTTTGATTGCCTGATTGGATCAACTTTGGATCAACTTGTAGGAAAACAGGCCGAACTGGATGGACAGATGTCTTTTTTCGGCCTTATAAACTATGTTACTACTATGTTATGTCTGTTTTTCTTTATTTCTTTTTTTTTTTTTTTTATTTACAACTTTATATGCGTCTATTACTGTTTATTGAGTTTATTATGTGTCTAATACTTGAAACTTTATTTTTCTTTATTGCGAAAATCACTTTTTTTAACTTTCTATTTTTGTTTCAATGTGGGGTCTAATCCCCTCAATACATGTGTATAATGCTTTACCTGTCAGTGTATTATCAGTGTTACACACTGACAGTTGCCTAGGAGATCCAGCCTAAGGGTTCGGTAGAAGGTAAGCATCAAGCTGTCTTCTCAGCCATCGGGTCCCCGTCACCACAGCGCGAGGATCTAATGGTGATGGAAACGGATCCGCAAACCCCCTCAAACCCCTGTATATGCCTGCTCAATGATGCTCTGTTGATGGCAAGCAGGTTAACAAGGAATGGAAGGCAGCGCTCACATGGAGTGTGGCCTTCTTTTCAACCAGCTTATTGGCAGGGATGCCAGGTGTTAGACCCTCACCATTCTGATTTTGATGAATTATCCTGAGGATTGGTGAAATTAATTAGCAAGGGACTGTGAAAAATGAAAATTGCAAGTTTTCCACAAATATGGCAGTTCAGAGCCCAATATGCTGTGCCTAGCTTGTGCTATCTGAGACATACTAGGCAGGCTCTACTGGATACTGAAATGCCATAAATGTGGTTGTAAGCTGCTATTTCAGTACACTGCAGGGTTCAGAAGGGAAAGACCACATTTTGGCTTTTCCAGCGCAGATTTTGATGGATTGCTTTATGGGTGCAATGTTGCTTTTGAACATCCTCTGGGGTTCCACTACAGCCATTTTATGGGAACCAAACTATTTTTATTTTTCTCTCGACAGAGCTGTCTGAGGGCTTATTTTTTGCAAGAAGAGTTGCCCTTATTATTGGTTCTATTTGCTGTTGTTTTTGTAGGTGTTATTATTGCAGCATACACCATGTGATAAAAGTTACATGATATCTTTATTCTGCTAGTCAATATGATTACAAAGACACCAATTTTATATAGTTTTTTTTATGTTTTACCACTTTTAAACAAAACATTTTTTTTTTAAAAAGAATGTTTTTTATGTTGCTTTTTTCATATTTTTTTTTACATTTTCTAGAAATTGTGTAAGGATGGGATGAGTTAACGTTTTCATTGGTACCGTTTTGGGTTAGATAATACTTTTTCATTGCTTGATGTTATGTTTTTTGGGAGGAGAGGTGACAAAAAAATTACTATTCTGGCATAATTTACATATTTTACAGCGTTCACTTGACAAAGTATATATCATATTTTTATAGGGCAGGCCGTTATGGACGCTGCAATACTAAATACATCTTTTTAACTTTTTGTTCAGTTTTATGCAATAAAAGCATTTCTGAAAATAAAAAAATCATGTTTTTGTGTCGTCATTTTCTGAGAGACTATTTTTTTTCTGGTGATGGTCATGTTTGAGGGCTCGTTTTTGCAGGATGTGGTGACATTTTATTTCAACACTTTTTGGGAACATACGACTTTCTGATCGCTTAATATTATGCTTTTTGTGAGATGAGGTGACTAGGGATGAGCGGACTACTGGATGTCTGGGTTAGATAAAACATAAAGCAAACTTAAATATATATATAAGTAGTGGACAATCCCTATAGGCTGATTTGCACAGGTGTTACACCACGTGTCACGCGGGGACCGGAAGTGACCAAAGCGGACTTACGGTTTGCATTCCAGCGTGGAGCACTTCTAGATCAGTGTATTGAAAAATAAAAAGAGGGGCTCTACTTGTGGGTGTAGTGTATATATTATACCGGGATACTTAGTTAGACATAAGTGAGGACGAAACAAAGTCTAGGTAGTGGATATAGCAAAAACGGGGATGCGTTCCAGAATGGAACGCATCGCCATCTTGGATAATGTCCAGACTAGATATGATAATGTAAGTATAATTATTCAAAATTGGACTAGAAAAGGGGCAGCTAAAAATAACGGCTCGCTGATGTGGGTATTTAATTTAAAAGGAGAAAAAAGGAATGAGAAGAAAAGAAAAAAAGGCCTGAAGGAAGCGGTGCGTTCCACTGTTCCATCTTGGGTCAAGATAGTACAGGAGTAACAATGTGTAGAAAGAGCTCATTGTTTCAGAAGAGAAATAAGTATTTGTTAGAAGGGGAGAAGACTCAGGCTTGGTGATGAAATAATGAAAGTAAAGAGAACAGGAGGGACTGGGAAGAAGAAAAAAGAGGGAAAAAAAAAACGGTGCGTTCCAAGGTGGAACGCACAGCCATGATAAGTTAAAAATCTGTAAAAAAAAGTGAGTACCAATATCCCAGTATAATAAGTAGACTGTCCATAATAATGGAAATAAAAGGAGAAAACATAAATAAAATCTAAGGATCTAAATATGGGTATTTGAGTAGGAGACACATACATGAACTATAAAAAAAACTTTAGAAATATAAAAATAAAAACATAGAAATGCCAAATGTATAAAATCATCAAAAATATAAAATAATATGAGTATATAATCACCATACATAAAATAATATAATGCGGGTATTAAAATGTATTCATATGATTAATGATATTAGAAACATTATTGAAGATGACACAAAATATATATAGTGTGAGCTTCTAAAAATGCATTGGTAGAAAAGATACGTCAATAATTTATATATTCGGGCGCTTCATTTAATCCGAACGGTGTCAGGGTGTTGAGACGGAATATCCAAAACATTTCTTTTCTACAGAGTGTTTGGAATGACTTTGGAACCCACTCGAGTGGGGTCACTCTGAGTGAAGAAGGATCACCGTTGTGTTTTAGTGAATAGTGCCGTGAGACACTATGTGTGATGACTTTTCTGACTATATTTGAACGCTGTTCATTGACCCTTTCACGTAAAGTTTGGGTCGTTCTACCAACATACAAAAGGTTGCACGGGCAGTGGAGGAGATATACTACATTATTAGTGCCACAGTCCATTTTATGTCTAATCATAATTTTCTCCCCACTGGTAGGAATTCTAATCTCTTTTTGATTTGGTATTATGTTTCTACAACATTTACATCTCTTTTTATTGCACCTTGAAATGCCCACAGTATCGACTCTAGTCGCCAGAAACGTATTAATCTGGTTAAATTTCGGACAGGACACGGCCAGCATATTTTTTTAAGTCTGAGCTCTACGAAAGATAATGCTGAGTTGTCTGGGGATAAATTTCCCCAAAATGGGGTCTTTTAGGAGGACGGACCAGTTTTTTGTAAAATTTTACGAATCTCGTTGTGGCTGGAATTGAATCTGGTAACAAGGCTGATTTGGTAGTTGGTTTTGGTAACCTCCTTCTTTCTTTTCGGTATGAGACTTTCTTTTTGGCTAATTTTGTTTAGTTGATTCTTAAAGTAGAGCTTTGGGATAGCCTTTTTCTTTAAACCTATTGTTAAGGTGTTTAAGTTGTTCTCTCATAGTTTTATTTTCAGAACAATTTCTTCGAATCCGTTTCATCTGTCCGGAGGGTATGTTCTTTTTCCATTTGGTATGGTGGCAACTTTGGTAATCAAGATAACTATTTAAATCAACTTTTTTGAAGTGAGTCTTAGTGGTTATTTTGTTATTTTGTATCATAAGATAGAGGCCTAGTAAGATGGCCTCTGTAGAATGAAACTGAGCTGAAAGAGAGGCTCCATTCGTTTGTATTAAGATGATTAACAAAGTCATTAAGTTCATCCTGATTTCCCTCCCAAATGAAAATATCATCATCTATATACCGGCGATAAAACTTAATCCGAGGGTGTTGAAGTAGCCCAAATTTTGCTTCGAAGACCCCCATAAAAAGATTAGCGTACGATGGGGCAAATTTTGTCCCCATCGCCGTTCCCCTTGTCTTAATATAAAAACACTCATTAAAGGTAAAATAGTTATGGTGTAAGATAAAATCAATGGACTCTTTCTGGTTCTCTGACATGTTGGTATCAGTTTTGAGGATTTCTGCAATGGCCCCAATTCCTCGGTCATGTCTAATATTGCTGTAAAGCGAAGCTACATCGAGTGTGACCCATAAATACTCGTCAGACCACTGGAAAAAGTCTAAAAGTTGTATCAGGTGTGAGGTATCTCTCAGGAAAGATGGCAATTTAATGGCAAAACTTTGAAGGAAATAGTCGACATAGGCAGAGAGATTAGCAGTGAGACATCCTATCCCGGAGATTATAGGTCTCCCAGGTGGATTATTAAGGCATTTATGTATGTTTGGTAGAAAATAGAACCGAGAAACCAATGGGTGTGTGGTCTTAAGGAAAGCTCTTATTTTTTTGTCGATAACCTCCAGTTGGTATCCTGAATCGACTAATTCCTCCAAATTCTTTTTGAAAGTTTTCACAGACACACTCCACAGAAAAATTTCCTCTACTACAACAGTTAGATGGATGAAGGGTGTATAATTTATTATTTTTTTTTAATTCATGACTTTCACAGACACACTTCACAGAAGAATTTCCTCTCCCACATTGTTGGATGGATTCAAAATGGGTGATCTTGTTACAATTCTTAATTATTATTTTTTTTTTTGGGGGGGGGAGGTTTTGGTAACTGTCGACCACCAAACATGGGAGATGGCAAAGAGCATGCACAAAGTGCACTGGAGTACAACAATGGCTAGGTACACTTGGTATACTTCTCTACTTTGCCAAAGACATAATAATCTTGAGCCTGGAGGTAGAGGTCCCAGTGGAGGAGGTGGACATGGCAGTACAGGTGGAAGAGGCGGACATGGTGATGAGGACGTATAAGCAACAAAGTTTATAATCAATAAAGAATCAGTCCATTAGTATCTGTATAACCAGTGAGAGTAGCACTAGCATATTATAGCCCAGGCAACGCTGGGGGCAAGATCAGCTAGTTATCCCCAAGTCTCCAAAGGTATAGATACCTGGACCCTGGTCCTTTTAATACACAGCTATAGTGGTCTCATAAATTAGAGGGGCCCCAGTGTCATCAAGTCAACACTGGGGGGCTTGCACGCTGTTCATTTAGGCAATTGTATGGTATTATAAAGAGTGAGGTATACTATTACACACCCAGTTTCTTGATACTGTGGAAATCGCCTAAGCTGCAGACATTTCTCCTCTATTATAGTCTGGCTATCACTGTGTTTAGACGTTGTTGAAACACTGACCCATCTTACATCTGGGTCAGTGTTTCACCCTTTCACCCTAGTGATACATGCCGCAATCACACAAGTGGACCAGATTTTGACACTACCCTACATCCATTTGTGTTTTAAACCTACAGTACAGACCAAAAGTTTGGACACACCTCATTCAAAGAGTTTTCTGTATTTTCATGACTATGAAAATTGTAGATTCACACTGAAGGCATGAAAACTATGAATTAACACATGTGGAATTATATACTTAACAAAAAAGTGTGAAACAACTGAAAATATGTCTTATATTCTAGGTTCTTCAAAGTAGCCACCTTTTGCTTTGATTACTGCTTTGCACACGCTTGGCATTCTCTTGATGAGCTTCAAGAGGTAGTCACCTGAAATGGTTTTCACTTCACACGTGTGCCCTGTCAGGTTTAATAAGTGGGATTTCTTGCCTTATAAATGGGGTTGGGACCATGAGTTGTGTTGGGCAGAAGTCAGGTGGATACACAGCTGATAGTCCTACTAAATAGACTGTTAGAATTTGTATTATGGCAAGAAAAAAGCAGCTAAGTAAAGAAAAACAAGTGGCCATCATTACTTTAAGAAATGAAGGTCAGTCAGTCCGAAAAATTGGGAAAACTTTGAAAGTGTCCCCAAGTGCAGTCGCAAAAAACATCAAGCGCTACAAAGAAACTGGCTCACATGAGGACCGCCCCAGGAAAGGAAGACCAAGAGTCACCTCTGCTGCGGAGGATAAGTTCATCCGAGTCACCAGCCTCAGAAATCGCAGGTTAACAGCAGCTCAGATTAGAGACCAGGTCAATGCCACACAGAGTTCTAGCAGCAGACACATCTCTACAACAACTGTTAAGAGGAGACTGTGTGCAGCAGGCCTTCATGGTAAAATAGCTGCAAGGAAACCACTGCTAAGGACAGGCAATAAGCAGAAGAGACTTGTTTGGGCTAAAGAACACAAGGAATGGACATTAGACCAGTGGAAATCTTTGCTTTGGTCTGATTAGAGCAGCTCAGATTAGAGACCAGGTCAATGCCACACAGAGTTCTAGCAGCAGACACATCTCTACAACAACTGTTAAGAGGAGACTGTGTGCAGCAGGCCTTCATGGTAAAATAGCTGCAAGGAAACCACTGCTAAGGACAGGCAATAAGCAGAAGAGACTTGTTTGGGCTAAAGAACACAAGGAATGGACATTAGACCAGTGGAAATCTTTGCTTTGGTCTGATGAGTCCAAATTTGAGATCTTTGGTTCCAACCACCGTGTCTTTGTGCGACGCAGAAAAGGTGAACGGATAGACTCTACATGCCTGGTTCCCACCGTGAAGCATGGAGGAGGAGGTGTGATGGTGTGGGGGTGCTTTGCTGGTGACACTGTTGGGGATTTATTCAAAATTGAAGGCATACTGAACCAGCATGGCTACCACAGCATCTTGCAGCGGCATGTTATTCCATCCGGTTTGTGTTTAGTTGGACCATCATTTATTTATCAACAGGACAATGACCCCAAACACACCTCCAGGCTGTGTAAGGGCTATTTGACCAAGAAGGAGAGTGACGGGGTGCTGCGCCAGATGACCTGGCCTCCAAAGTCACCAGACCTGAACAATTGAGATGGTTTGGGGTGAGCTGGACCGCAGAGTGAAGGCAAAAGGGCCAACAAGTGCTAAGCATCTCTGGGAACTCCTTCAAGACTGTTGGAATACCATTTCAGGTGACTACCTCTTGAAGCTCATCAAGAGAATGCCAAGAGTGTGCAAAGCAGTAATCAAAGCAAAAGGTGGCTACTTTGAAGAACCTAGAATATAAGACATATTTTCAGTTGTTTCACACTTTTTTGTTAAGTATATAATTCCACATGTGTTAATTCATGGTTTTGATGCCTTCAGTGTGAATCTACAATTTTCATAGTCATGAAAATACAGAAAATTCTTTGAATGAGAAGGTGTGTCCAAACTTTTGGTCTGTACTGTATATATATATGTATATGTATATATATATATATATATATTTATATATATATATATATATATATATATATATATATATATATATATAAAGTGGAGGAAATAAGTATTTGATCCCCCACTGACTTTAAAAGTTTTAATACTAAAAATAAATGAAACGTCTCATAATTTTATGCCAGCTTTATTTTAACAGTGCCACATAGAATATCAAAAGAAAAACGGAGAAAATTACATGAACTGAGAAATAAAAAATAATTTGCATTTCTTTGAGGGAAATAAGTATTTGATCCCCTAGTAAAACCATGACTAATGTTGGCTCCCACAGACCACTGACACACCCTAATCACAGTGAAGTCGTTACCTGGATGAGAAACACCTGTCCCAAATTGTCACCTGTATAAAAGGCCACCTGCCAACAGTCTCAGTGACACTTCAACATCTCCACCATGGGCAAGACTAAAGAGCTGTCTAAAGATGTCAGGGACAAAATTGTTGACCTACACAAGGCTGGAATGGGCTACTAATCCATAAGTAAGAAGCTGGATGAGAAGGTGACAACTGTTGGTGCAATTATTCGGAAGTGGAAGAAGTACAACATTACTGTCAATCGACCCAGGCCTGGAGCTCCATGCAAGATATCACCTTGTGGAGTCTCATTGATCATGAGAAAGGCTAAAAATCAGCCAAGAACTACACGGGAGGAGCTGAGTAATGATCTCAAGGCATCTGGGACCACAGTCTCCAAAAAACCATTGGTAATACACTGAGACGTAATGGTTTAAAATCCTGCAGTGCACGCAAGGTTCCTCTGCTCAAGAAGGCTCACGTCCAGGCCCACCTCAAGTTTGCCAATGATCATATTAATAACTCCGAGAGAGACTGGGAGAAGGTGCTGTGGTCAGATGAGACCAAAATTGAGCTCTTTGGCCTCAACTCAACTCGAAGTGTTTGGAGGAAGAAAAATACAGAATATGACCCTAAGAATACCATCCCCACTGTCAAGCATGGTGGTGGAAGTATTATGTTTTGGGGGTGTTTTTCTTCCAAGGGCACAGGCCAACTTCACCGCATTGACGGGAAGATGAACGGAGCCATGTATCGCAAAATCCTGGGTGACAACCTCCTTGCCTCCGCCAGGGCACTGAAAATGGGTCGTGGATGGGTCTTTCAGCACGACAATGACCCAAAACATACAGCCAAGAAAACAAAGGACTGGCTCCATAAGAGGCATATCAAGGTCATGGAATGGCCTAGCCAGTCTCCTGACCTCAATCCCATCGAAAATCTATGGAGAGAACTGAAGCTTCGCGTTTCCAAATGCATGCCTAAAAACCTTAAGGATATGGAGATGATTTGCAGAGAGGATTGGGCAAAATTACTCCTGAAGTGTGTGCAAACCTTAGAAAAAAACTATAAGAAACGTCTGACTGCTGTGCTTGCCAACAAGGATTTTGCCACCAAGTATTAAATGTTGTTTTCCTAGGGGATCAAATACTTATTTCCCTCAAAGAAATGAAAATTATTTTTTATTTCTCATTTCAGGTAATTTTCTCCGTTTTTCTTTTGATGTTCTATGTGGCACTGTTAAAATAAAGCTGGCATAAAATTATGAGACGTTTCATTTATTTTGTAGTATTAAAACTTTAAAAGTCATTGGGGGATCAAATACTTATTTCCTCCACTGTATATAATTTTTTGTTTTTTTTCTTAGCGTTTCCCTAGGCAGTGATTTATTGGTTTGTGGAGGGCCCAAAACATTGGGAAATAGCAAAGAAAGCACACAAACTGTGCTGGAGTGTAACAATGGCTGGGTGCAGCCTGTCCTGGATTACCCCCCCTGCAGTGCTAAACACACGTTCGCACAATACACTTGCCGCAGGGCAGGCCAGACCCTCCACTCCAAGGACCTGTATTTCTCTTTTTTATTATGCGTCACTAATAAGGGTTTTTCTTTTTTCACTGTATGATCTGTTTATATGCCACATGTGATACATTGTTTTATGTTATTATTGATCTTACACACACTTAGTATCACTTGTGTTTCAATGTGTTCACTGGCGGAGTATGTTTCTTCTGACCGGTGCTACACGGACATATGTTTTCACTAACCACTACTATGATTTTCACTATAAACATATATTCGCTATTTTATTATTTATATACACTTCTTAGCTAATGCGTACGTACATTTTGCGATTAAAAATCTTTGCGAATATTTGCCGAACGGCTTTTCTCTGCCGATCAGGTGATTAGATAAGGAAGTGACGTTACGTGCATTCCAGTGTGGAACGCACGCTCCGATGGCATTCAGTGTCCGATTCGGTAGGCCAGCTGATTTTAATCGTCTTACTTTTGAACACTATAAATAGGCAGGCAGTTCAGTCTATTCTTATCCCCTGAGGAAGCGATAGCGAAATGTACGTCGGGGTTGAGGTGGCACTGGTCTGTATTACTTTTCTTTATATCTGTTATCATTCATGGTTGTGAAGCTGCTATTTATGGTTACCAAACTTGCACTTGCACTTTTATTGCCTGTATGTTACTGATTGTCTGGCACTTTATTATATGCCATACCATATAGAGATTTTGTCCAGATAGCCCCTCTATTTCTTTATGCCACCACCATTGACTTTTAATATGCTTTTATATATATATATATGATGTACTAATAAAGTTTTTGTATTAACTCATTTTGTGTGTACGTGTAATTTGATATTGGTGTTGTTATTCTGATAATTGTCCACGTACCCTCTTACGTAGTATTTTAGAGCCCATTGGCTATTGGGCCTCCACTCCAAGGTGTAAAGGGGAAGCTCCGGCCATGTGACCAATTTGGAGACCCAGAAGTTAAATGGGTCAGACCCATCAGTCAGTACGTGCAGACGTGTGGACTGTTCCACACTGCCTCCTGCTAAAATGGTCCATATGAGATGGTGGTGCTGTATATTGTGACGAGCAAACAAAGATTTTCCACATTTCGGTCATGCTAGCCCTCCCTTCTGAGGTGCTGACAGTGCCCCTGCTGCATTGGCGACTTCTTCCTCCTGCGTCTCTGCCTTGTGCTTCCACTGAGCCCTGTTGTCAGATGGGAACACCATCAGTAGCGCCTCTACCAGAGTTCGCTTTTACTTGCACATCTTCTGTTTACGCTCCAGTGACTGAAGTAAGGACGTCATGTTGTCCTTGTAGCGGTGATCCAGCAGGGTGGCCACCCAGTAATTAGCACTTGTTAGAATGTGTGCAACTGAGCGGTCGTTGTGCAGGCATTGCAGCATGTAGTCGCTAGTGTGTGCCAGGCTGCCCAGATGCAACAATAAGCTGCCCCCGGTGGGAGGTGTATCATCTGTGTCCTCTGTAACCCCCCAGCCATGCTCCAGTGATGCCTGTTTGAGGGGAAGCATAAAGGCGTCCATTTTGTAGATCTATTCATTTTATATCTATGTATAACCTCCACGTACACAAGAGGGGGATTTAGCCTTGGAAGGCAGAAGTACAAAGTCCATTGTGGGCCCCTAATCCATCCATGCTGACCATTCATTTCCATCCATGCTGACCATTCATTTTCTTATCTCAAACCAAGCATAGTAACTTAAACCTTGTCTGCACAAGGACAGTTTTTATTGTGTTAGGCTACTTTCACACTAGCGTTTTTAAATTCCGGTATTGAGTTCCGTTATAGGGGCTCAATACCGGAAAAAAAAGCTTCAGTTTTGTCCCCATTCATTATCAATGGGGACAAAACTGAACTGAAGACAACTGAATGCTCCTGAAAGCATTCCGTTCCGTCTTCAGACCGGAGAACAAACCGCAGCATGCTGCGGTTTGCTCTCCGGTCCAGGCATCCGCACCAAGACGGATCCGGAATGACCCCCAATGCAAGTCAATGGGGACAGATCCGTTTGGTGTGGACACACCAGTAATCTGGTTCTGTCCTCCATTGATTTGCAATGGGGGGTCATTCCGGATCCGGCTACATACAGTCATGGCCAAAAGTTTTGAGAATGACACAAATATTATATTTTCACATGATCTGCTGCCCTCTGGTTTTTATGTGTGTTTGTCAGATGTTTTTATCACATACAGAAATATAATTGCAATCATATTATGAGTAACAAAAGCTTATATTCACAGTTAGAATGAGTTAATGCAGCAAGTCAATATTTGCAGTGTTGACCCTTCTTCTTCAGGACCTCTGCAATTCTCCCTGGCATGCTCTCAATCAACTTCTGGACCAAATCCTGACTGATAGCAGTCCATTCTTGCACAATTAATGCTTGCATTTTGTCAGAATTTGTTGGTTTTTGTTTGTCCACCCGTCTCTTGATGATTGACCACAAGTTCTCAATGGGATTAAGATCTGGGGAGTTTCCAGGCCATGGACCCAAAATCTCTATGTTTTGTTCCCTGAGCCATTTAGTTATCACCTTTGCTTTATGGCAAGGTGCTCCATCATGCTGGAAAAGGCATTGTTGATCGCCAAACTGCTCTTGGACGGTTGGGAGAAGTTGCTCTCGGAGGACATTCTGGTACCATTCTTTATTCATGGCTGTGTTTTTAGGCAAGACTGTGAGAGAGCCGATTCCCTTGGCTGAGAAGCAACCCCACACATGAATGGTTTCAGGATGCTTTACAGTTGGCATGAGAGAAGACTGGTGGTAGCGCTCACCTCGTCTTCTCCGAATAAGCTGTTTTCCAGATGTCCCAAACAATCGAAAAGGGGATACATCAGAGAAAATGACTTTACCCCAGTCCTCAGCAGTCCACTCCCTGTACCTTTTGCAGAATATCAGTCTGTCCCTGATGTTTTTTCTGGAGAGAAGTGGCTTCTTTGCTGCCCTCCTTGAGACCAGGCCTTGCTCCAAGAGTCTCCGCCTCACAGTGCGTGCAGATGCACTCACACCTGCCTGCTGCCATTCCTGAGCAAGCTCTGCACTGCTGGTAGCCCGATCCCGCAGCTGAAACACTTTTAAGAGATGGTCTTGGCGCTTGCTGGTCTTTCTTGGGCGCCCTGGAGCCTTTTTGGCAACAATGGAACCTCTCTCCTTGAAGTTCTTGATGATGCGATAGATTGTTGACTGAGGAGCAATCTTTCTAGCTGCGATACTCTTCCCTGTTAGGCCATTTTTGTGCAGTGCAATGATGACTGCACGTGTTTCTTTAGAGATAACCATGGTTAACAGAAGAGAAACAATTATGCCAAGCACCAGCCTCCTTTTAAAGTGTCCAGTGGTGTCATTCTTACTTAATCATGACAGATTGATCTCCAGCCATGTCCTCATCAACACCCACACCTGTGTTAATGGAGCAATCACTGAAACGATGTTAGCTGGTCCTTTTAAGGCAGCGCTGCAATGATGTTGAAATGTGTTTTGGGGGATAAAGTTCATTTTCTAGGCAAATATTGACTTTGCAAGTAATTGCTGTTAAGCTGATCACTCTTTATAACATTCTGGAGTATATGCAAATTGCCTTTATAAAAACTGAAGCAGTAGACTTTGTAAAAATTAATATTTGTATCATTCTCAAAACTTTTGGCCATGACTGTACATAGATACATACATACAGACATACATACAAACATACAGACATACATACATACATACTCACATACTCCAGGGACGCCGGCAGCATGTCTTCACGCGCCTCCTGCGTGCAGCTATGACGTTTCCCCACTGTGCCCAGCAGAGGGCGCTGTGGGGAATCGTCATCACTGTGCGCAGGAGGCGCGTGAAGACGTTCTGCCGGCGTCCCTGGAGTATGTGAGTATGTATGTATGTATGTATGTATGTATGTCTGTATGTTTGTATGTATGTCTGTATGTCTGTGTCTTGTTCCAATGTGTGTCAGGTGTGGGGCCGGAGCGCTGCTCCGGCTCCACACATGTATCAGCGTTAGCACGGATCCGTTGGCACCCTTTAGGTGCCGGATCCGTGCTAACGCTAGTGTGAAAGAGGCCTTAGTCTGTATATAAATATGTGCACTGCTCATTACAATGAAGAGGCCATTACGGGAAACACATCTTGCTGTGTGTCTGTGTCTTGACCTCGAGCCGGCTCACTGAACGTCAGAACTATTAGGACACCGCATCACATCAGAAGGTTGATTTGCGACAACTCCTGTTAGTTGACTTGGGTGCCACCCTGCTATGAACAGGGATCCTTCTCCTCCTTATCTTCCAAAACTGTGCCCTGGCTGGGCAGTTAGGTACCTGGCCGCTGTTGGTGCAGGAATCCACCCTCTGAGCCACCAGTGGACGACTGGCCTGATAACTGTGGGAATGATCCCTGTTCCTCCTCCTGTGCCACATTCTCATCCATCAGCTCCTGAATCGTTTTTTCAAGGAGACATAGTAGTGGGATAGTAAGGCTGATGACAGCATCATCACCGCTCGCCATGTTGGTGAGTACTCGAAACAGCACAACACGGCACACAAGTCTCACATGGAGGCCCACTCGTTGGTGGTGAAATGTTGCTGTTCTGCAGAGCGATTCACCTGTGCATGCTGCAGATGAAACTCCACTGTTGCCTGCTGCTGCTCACACAGTCTCTCCAGCATGTGCAAGGTGGAGTTCCACTTTGTGGGTACGTCGCATGTGAGAAGGTGAGTGAGAAGGCCGAATATATGCTGCAGCACAGACAGGTGAACGGCAGCAGGTTGAGAACACTGACAGTGGGCACAGATGGCACTAACTTTGACATATCTGGGTAATTCTTGAGGAACCTCTGCACCCCCAAGTTCAGCACATGCGTCAGGCAATGGATGTGTGACGAGATTTTGCCCGTTGTCGCACACCACCAGGCCAGGCTTGAGGTTCAGCGACACCAACTACTCATCGGTCTGTTTTTCCATGTCCACTTACATCTCATGCACGGTGTGGGGTCATTGTCCCAAACATATGAGTTTCAGAACAGCCTGGTGTCATTTCCCTCTGGCTGTGCTGAAGTTGGTGGTGCAGGTGTTGCGTTGACGTGATGAGGAGATGGTAGAGGAGAAAGCAGAGTGGGAGGAGGCAACGGGAGGCACTGAGAAACAGCCAGCAATCCTCTGTGGCGGTAGGACATGTGTCAAACCGCTGTCCGCCTCAGGGCCAGCTGCCACTACTTTACTCAGTGGGCAGTTAGAGAGATATAACAAGCCCGGCCCCTACTTACTGGTCCAAATGTCAGTGGTTATGTGGACCTTGCCACTGATGACATTATGCAGCGCACAGCTGATTTTTTCCGCCACTTGTTTGTGCAGGGTAGGGATAGCCCACTTTGAAAAGTAGTGGCGGCTGGGAACCAGGTAACATGGGATAGCTGCCATCATTAAATGTTTAAAACTGTCCGTCTCCACCAGACGGAATGGCAGCATTTCAACGGCCAGCAATTTTGAAATGCTGACATTCAGGGTCAGGGCTTGCAGGTGGGTAGGGGGGTACTTCCTCTTTCTCTCCAGTGTTTGGGGAATGGACAGCTGAACGCTTCAGTGGGACAGTGTGGAGATGCTGGGTGATGTTGACTGTGGTGTGGCTGCCACATCTTCTGCTTGCGGGATGGCAGATGCCCCTGTCACTCTAAGGAAGAAGAGGCCAAGACCGCAGCAGAAGAGGGAGCAGGAGGAGCCTCTGATCTTTCATGATGGTTCTTGAGGTGTCTACTTCACTGCAGCTCGTGCTTTGCAGGTTGAGAACATTTATGCCTCGCTTCAGGCTCTGATTGCACAGCGTGCAAACCATCCTTGTCCTGTCATCAGCACATTGCCTGAAGAACTGCCACGCTAGGGAACTCTTTAGCGCACATAGGTGTGCTATGTCTCTTGGCACGTTGGGCAGTAGCAGGTGTACTGGCTGGGGGATGGCTGCTCTGCTTTTGCACCCTGATCCCTCTTTTGCAGTGTGGCTAGCGCTGCGTGCCCACCTCCTCTTCCTCCGAACTGCATGCATCACTGGCAGGACCTGGATGCCATTTGAGATCAAGGACCTCCTCATCCTCCCCATCATCTTCCACCCACTTCTCACCCCTGCCGTCCTGGCCGGTCTGCACACTGCAGAAAGCCCCAGCAGTTGACACCTGTGTTTCAGAGACGTGCTGCGGTGGGTCTCCCACGTCCTCATCCTCAAACATAAGTGGTTGGGCATCAGTGCACTCAATCTCTGTCACTTCTGGGGCAGGGCTAGGTGGATGGCCCACAAAAACACAGCCAGCAGAGTCATCAAAAAGCATAAGTGACTGCTGCATGACTTGACGCTCAGACTGCTTGGCTGAGGTGCAAGGAGTTGAGGTGGAAGATGGATGCCTGTGGGCCAAGGGTGCCAACTCTGCGCTTTCAGCTGTGGACCGGGTGGAAGACAATGTGAAGGAACTTGAGGCACTCTCAGCCATCAAATCTACTACCGCCTCTAGTTGTTCTGGCCTCACCATTCGGGCCTACAAAATGTCACAGAACGGCACAGATCGACAACGTCCTCTCCCTGCAGCAGGAGTTACACCAACGCCAGCAACACCACAGCCTCATCCTGTAGTGGCCATGGTGTTGTTGATGGAAAGTACAGTGTTTTTTCAACCCCCCCAAAAAAAGATAGGTCATCTATTATATATCCCTGTAACAGTTGCAAGAAAAGTTGTTTTCACAAAAAAAAAATAGGTATGATTAACTGATTAACTATATTTCCCTGTCACTGGTGCAAAGGAGTAGGACTGCACCGAAAAAAGCCAACATGTCACCCTCAGACTGAACAGCAAGATTAAGTATGGTATTTCTGTCTCACTGGTGAAAAGGAGATTTATTGCACCCATCAATAATGCCTACAGGTCTCCAGCACACTTTTTAAAAATAATAAAAGCCTAACACTCTCACTGCCTGCTGCAGCGTCCTGTCCCTACACTAGTTAAAGCAGAATGGTGGCGCACCATGTGATCCAGCATTTATGCATCCATGGTCACATGGTGCGCCGGCCAATAACAGCCATGCCAATATTAGGCATGACTGTGATGGCTTCCAAGTGCCCACAGCTTAATCGGTACTGTATATATATATATATATATATATATATATATATATATATATATATACAGTACAGAGTTTGGACACACCTTCTCATTCAAAGAGTTTTCTGTATTTTCATAACTATGAAAATTGTAGATTCACACTGAAGGCATCAAAACTATGAATTAACACATGTGGAATTATATACTTAACAAAAAAGTGTGAAACAACTGAAAATATGTCTCATATTCTAGGTTCTTCAAAGTAGATACCTTTTGCTTTGATTACTGCTTTGCACACTCTTGGCATTCTCTTGATGAGCTTCAAGAGGTAGTCACCTGAAATGGTATTCCAACAGTCTTGAAGGAGTTCCCAGAGATGCTTAGCACTTGTTGGCCCTTTTGCCTTCACTCTGCGGTCCAGCTCACCCCAAACCATCTCAATTGGGTTCAGGTCTGGTGACTGTGGAGGCCAGGTCATTTGGCGTAGCACCCCATCATTCTCCTTCTTGGTCAAATAGCCCTTACACAGCCTGGAGGTGTGTTTAGGGTCATTGTCATGTTGATAAATAAATGATGGTCCAACTAAACACAACACCTCCTCCTCCATGCTTCACAGTGGGAACCAGGCATGTAGAGTCTATCCGTTCACCTTTTCTGCGTCGCACAAAGACACGGTGGTTGTAACCAAAGATCTCAAATTTGCACAGATTTCCACTGGTCTAATGTCCATTCCTTGTGTTCTTTAGCCCAAACAAGTCTCTTCTGCTTGTTGCCTGTCCTTAGCAGTGGTTTCCTAGCAGCTATTTTACCATGAAGGCCTGCTGCACACAGTCTCCTCTTAACAGTTGTTGTAGAGATGTGTCTGCTGCTAGAACTCTGTGTGGCATTGACCTGGTCTCTAATCTGAGCTGCTGTTAACCTGCGATTTCTGAGGCTGGTGACTCGGATGAACTTATCCTCCGCAGCAGAGGTGACTCTTGGTCTTCCTTTCCTGGGGCGGTCCTCATGTGAGCCAGTTTCTTTGTAGCGCTTGATGTTTTTTGCGACTGCACTTGGGGACACTTTCAAAGTTTTCCCAATTTTTCGGACTGACTGACCTTCATTTCTTAAAGTAATGATGGCCACTTGTTTTTCTTTACTTAGCTGCTTTTTTCTTGCCATAATACAAATTCTAACAGTCTATTTAGTAGGACTATCAGCTGTGCATCCACCTGACTTCTGCCCAACACAACTCATGGTCCCAACCCCATTTATAAGGCAAGAAATCCCACTTATTAAACCTGACAGGGCACACCTGTGAAGTGAAAACCATTTCAGGTGACTACCTCTTGAAGCTCATCAAGAGAATACCAAGAGTGTGCAAAGCAGTAATCAAAGCAAAAGGTGGCTACTTTGAAGAACCTAGAATATAAGACATATTTTCAGTTGTTTCACACTGTTTTGTTAAGTATATAATTCCACATGTGTTAATTCATAGTTTTGATGCCTTTAGTGTGAATCTACAATTTTCAGTCATGAAAATACAGAAAACTCTGTACAAAAAAACAGCAGCAAAAGTCAGCAAACAATTCTGCAGGTGAAATTCCTCCAGGTCTTAGGATGATATGCCAGCAATGTACACTTTGCAAAAAGCGAGGCAGCACTCCTATTCCGTGAAAAGTGTAGGACTCTTTATTCCCAAAATGCAACGTTTCGGTCTACTCAATGAGACCTTTCTCAAGCAATGAACAACAAGTGTATACTTCACATTAAATAGGCTAAGTAGGTGGAGTCACCAAACATGTGATCAATTATCAAAAGAAGCATGTGATAAAAAAAATCAACAGTTCCATATGAACATGTTTTCATCAGAACATTATATTCTGTAGCGATATGAAAATCTCACAAGTGCAATCGCATTATTTCATAGGTGCATTTCACAAAACATTATATCTCCATATGAACATGTGCTAAAAACCAAAGTACACAACATATAGCGTCTTTAAAACTGCAACAATAGTTGCTGATTACCTAGTGCAGGTGAATCATCAGATGGGGAATCGCTCGAGTTTTAAATGTACAAAGTGGCGTCTGTGTATAGGCATAGTGCATGTGTCCCCACAGGAATCAGGTGACTCAGCCGAGTCACATGGGCAGATCATGTGGGCCCTCCTAACTGACGTCAGTTGCAGGTGGAGACAACTACCGCCGCATCTGCGTAGTGGGATGCCCTCACTCTCTTCAGCCGCACCCTTTACATATAACTGCGCATGCGCACCACTTTTAAAGGCCCAAATAGTGGCATGAATCTCACTAAATGTCCAGATATTCCAGGTATTCAGAATATAGGTGTAGTTACATAACGTAAATTCCCTGGAGGGCTTAATATGTATAAAAACCAAGGTCAACAGTATCTCTATGTATGAAAGGAGTTTTAGTGCTGACATAATTATATAGTACTGGTGTCCTGAGGGTCAGGATCATAACCATGTTTGACGACCAAAACCCACAGGTGCCTAAGCAACAAAGGGGTCGGCATCGCCATCACCAATGACAGCGTTGCACGGCTCCTAAGTGTGCGAGCAGCGTTCAGCAACCAGTTAATGTCGCTAACCACCAGTCACAACAAGGTCACCATATCGGCAACAAACACCACAAAGTTAAGGTCAGCAAACTCCCACCGTCTCATGCGGTTCAAACTTGTGTAGGTGTTACAGGAACAAAATTGCCTCCCATACTGTCCATTTCAATATAGTGCGAACCATACACCTAGCTTGTAGGGGTCTCAATAGATAATACACAGACTTTATAAAAGACAAACAATATATAAACACTCTGGTGTTTCCCCATACCGATGATCTTCAAGGGCACTTTAGGGATCACCAAGATCTGTAATAAAAAAGAGAATCAAGTGAATATAGTTTTTTTTACATGTATACACTAGTCATACTTCCTATCAGAGTCCGTGAGGACTTACATTGTATATCAGGATAGCCTTATTAGTATACTCCTAAATTGACACCACCACCTCAGAATGAGTAAAATAAACCTATAGAAATATTCCTAGATTGAAATCCACATTGAGACCATTTGGTCTCAATGTGCCCAGTCTGTATATCCATTCAAGCTCTTTTCGCTTCAGTAGGAGTTCCCTGTCACCTCCTTTGCACAATGGAGGGATCTGATCAATAATGAAGAATCGGAAGTCCCTTTCACTATGTCCTGCCTCCACAAAATGTTTGGGGACAGGTAGATCTTTTAGTTTTTTCCTAATTGAGTATCGATGTTGTACCATAATAGTTTTAACATCAAGTGTGGTTTCACCCACATACCACAGTTTACAGGGACATACCACCACATAGATAACATGTGATGAATTACAAGTAAGATAATACTGGATGTCATGTCTCTTCCCTGTCAAAGGGCCCACAAAGGTTTTGTATTTGATCAAATACCTGCAGTTTACACATGAGAGACAGGGAAAACAACCTGTCCTCTTTTGTCCAATATATCTCTGAGTAGATGGTATATTACCTATTCGCCTCGCATGTACCAGAATGTCTTTCAAATTAGGAGACCGCTTGAAAGACATGAGAGGTGGAGATTGAAATTCCTGAACCTGTTGTGAATTGACCGCCAGGATCGGCCAATGCTTTCGAATAATCCTGGTTATTTCTTGACTCTGCTCCAAGTACGTAGAGATAAATAGAATACGGGATTGCTTATCTTTTTGTGTCACTGGCGGATTAACCTGTAAACAGTTGTTCAAATGACGTCTAACCAATTTCCCAGGGTAACCCCTCGCGTGGAACCTAGTAGCCATTTCCTTCAACCTACCATCTCTGATCACCAGATCCCATACAATTCTGGATACTCGGAGCAATTGACTGCGTGGAAGAGAGTCAATCATGGGTCTAGGGTGGGCACTTTCGTATCTGAGTAAACTATTACAATTGGTAGATTGGAAAAAAGATCCGTACTCAGTATGTTATCCACCCTCGACACTAATGTATCAAGGAATTGTACAGAAACATCTGAACTCACAAGGTTGAACTTAATATCTGGATCTATATAATTGAGATAGCTGTGGAAGTGTTCCAAAGCCTCAACTGTACTATTCCAGACAAGGAACACGTCATCTATGTACCGCCACCATCCGCCAAAAGTGGCACGCATGCGTAGTTATATGTAAAGGGTGAGGCTGAAGAGAGGGCAGTGAGGGCATCCCACTACGCAGATGCGGCGGTAGTTGTCTCTGCCTGCAACTGACGTCAGTTAGGAGGGCCCACATGATCTGCCCATGTGACTCGGCTGAGTCACCTGATCCCTGTGGGGACGCATGCACTATGCCTATACACAGACGCCACTTTGCCATTTAAAACTCGAGTGATTCCCCATCTGATGATTCACCTGCACTAGGTATGCATATGTATATTATGCGATTGCACTTGTGAGATTTTCACATCACTACAGAATATAATGTTGTTAGTTCTGATGAAAACATGTTCATATGGAACTGTTGATTACTTTTGACACTGATTGTGATGTCACGTTTTTTTGATCGCATGCTTCTTTTGATAATTGATCACATGTTTGGTGACTCCACCTACTTAGCCTATTTAATGTGAAGTATACACTTGTTGTTCATTGCTTGAGAAAGGTCTCATTGAGTAGACCGAAATGTTGCATTTTGGGAATAAAGAGTCCTACGCTTTTCACGGAATTGGAGTGCTGCCTCGCTTTTTGCAAAGTGTACATTGCTGGCATATCATCCTATAACCTGGAGGAATTGCACCCGCAGAATTGTTTGCTGACTTGTGCTGCTGTTTTTTGTACTTCTAGTTGTTTGGATTTACTCAGCTGAGCACCATTAGAGCATGAATTCATCACTGGACACCAACCAGGACCACCCAGACGTCTTTTTTTATTCAAGGTCAGATAAGGACAGGATATTGCACGGTGTGGTAAGTATGCCTCCTTTTTGACTACCCCTTCTGTTCTGGATCTAAAGAAAAAATATGAATTTGAAAAAAAAAAACGTATTTTATCCATGGAATTGCATTTGATTACATTGTGTGAGTATCACAGACATCACCGTGTTCCACGAGGAATGAGGTCCCAACTAAGACCCAATTTGTTTTCCACGGACCCAAATTTCACGGTTCGTTTTATTCAGATATCAAACAAGTATGCGTTTGATGTTATTCTCTTGAACGTTGAATTTTTGCAGAAGGATTTGGATACAGCTAATCATAGAGTGGCGGCAGTGGAGAACCAGCTCAAAGACCTTCTTGAAGGCGATGACTGGGACTCCTATATCTAATATGGTGTTCAGAAAATGGAGGCACAAAAACATAATTTTTTTAACCAAAAATGCTTTATTATGTTAAACGGAATCAAACAAACAAAAAAAGTATCTGATATCTGATACCATCGCATTTGTAACAACCTGCTCTATAAAAATAGCACTAGGGATGCATCTAGGGGGCTTCAAATGGGACATGGTGTCTAAAAACTAGTCCAGCAAATTCTGCCTTCCAAAAACCATATGGCGTTCCTTTCCTTCTGCGCCCTCCCTGCCGTGGGGTGTTTCTGTAAACTACAGAATCAGGGTAATAAATATTGACTTTTGTCTGGCTGTTAACCCTCAATGTGTTAAAGAAAAAAATGTATTAAAATGAAAAATCAGCCAAAAAAGTGAAATTTAGAAATTTCATCTCCATTTTCCTTTAATTCTTGTGGAATACCTAAGACTCCATTCACACGTCTGTATGTTTTAATCCGCATCCGTTCCGCAAATGCGGAATCCAGAATGCGGATCCATTCATTTTAATGGCTCCGCAAAAAATGCGGACAGCACTCTGTGTGCTGTCCGCATCCGTTGTTCCGTAGTGCGCATCCGCATATAAAATAGAGCTTGTCCTACTTTTATCCGCATATGCGGTCCGTGGTCCCATTGTAGTCAATGGGTCCGCAAAAAATGCGGATGATATGCGGAATGCATCAATATATCATCCGCATATCATCCGCAATTGCGGATCCGTTTCAAGGAAATAGAAAGAAATACCCTACCAACATATATTCCTCCATCCTTTTTTTTTGCGGAAAAACGGAACGGATGCGGATGCACAATTGGTAAAATTGTACATCCGCATCCGTTCCGTTTTTCTTCTTTCTATAAATGGAAGGTTTTTGCGGAAAAACACGGATCCGCAAAAAACAGACCGAAAATCTGGAAAAGAAAAATACGGACGTGTGAATGGAGCCTAAAGGGTTAACAAAGTTTGTGAAATCAGTTTTGAGTAACTTGAGGGGTGTAGTTTCCAAAATGGGATCATTTATGGGGGGTTTCTACTATGTAATCCCTACAAAGTGACTTCAGACCAGTCTTTGAAAAGTAGGTTTTGGAAATTTTCTTAAAAATTTTAAGAATTGCTTCTAAAATTCTAAGCCTTCTAACGTCCCCAAAAAATAAAATGATATTTACAAAATGATGCAAACATGAAGTAGACATATGGGGAATGTTAAGTAACAAATATTTTATGAGGTATCACTTCTGTTTTAAAAGCAGAGAAAGTGAAATTTTGAAAATTGTGTTTTTTTCAAAATTTTGGGTAAATTTGGGATTTTTTCATAAATAAAGGTGAAATCTTGACTCATAGTAACATAGTTTATAAGGCCGAAAAAAGACATCTGTCCATCCAGTTCGGCCTGTTATCCTAAAAGTTGATCCAGAGGAAGGCAAAAAACCCCTGTGAGGTATAAGCCAATTTTCCCCACTTTAGGGAAAAAAATTCCTTCCCGACTCCAATCAGGCAATCAGAATTACTCCTTGGATCAACGACCCCTCTCTAGTAACTATAACCTGTAATATTATTACACTCCAGGAACACATCCAGGCCCCTCCTGAACTCTTTTAGTGAACTCACCATCACCACCTCCTCAGGCAGAGAGTTCCATAGTCTCACTGCTCTTACCGTAAAGAATCTTCTTCTATGTTTGTGTACAAACCTTCTTTCCTCCAGACGCAGAGGATGTCCCCTCGTCACAGTCACAGTCCTGGGGATAAATAGATCATGGGAGAGATCTCTGTACTGACCTCTGATATATTTATACATAGTTATTAAATCTCCCCTCAGTCGTCTTTTTTCTGAAGTAAATAACCATAATTTTGATAATCTTTTTGGGTACTGTAGTCCACCCATTCTAGTTATTACTTTAGTTGCCCTCCTCTGAACCCTCTCCAGCTCTGCTATGTCTGCCTTGTTCACAGGAGCCCAGAACTGTACACCATGTGTGGTCTCAGGGGCGGACAGAGAAAGCAGAGGGCCCCTGTGCAAAGATTGTGCCTGGGCCCCCCCACGCCAAATTCTCAACTTTACCTATTCCCTCCTAACATTACATACAGCAATACAAAAAATAGGGTGCGGCTACTTTCACACCTGAAGCACTACGGTCCCGCTGATTCTCAGCATTTTTGCCTGAATGTGGCCGGATCTCTGCCAGACCCCATTATAGTTAATGGGACCAGCAGGCATTCTGCATCCAGCAGTGCCGGAGCCGGTGAATTCCAGCAGGCTATTCTCTGCTAGAACAGCCTGCCAGAATCACTAACGCAGATTTGAAGGTAGCCTAATACAGCACCACATACCTCTTACATCCATTGATGTTGTCTGCTTAGATGTAGACGTTCTCTGTCCTCATCTTCTCCTTTCAGACCGACCGCCATGATGATTTCTTTCAACCATCTCTTCTTTCTGCGGAGTATCACAGACAGACATCTTAGTTTCCTACTTTTCCATCATCCTCTCACCTTCTGAACACCCCATCCTGCCATCTCTAATACTGAGACGCTGTGCTCCCCAGTACTATACTGCAGAAACAGTCCCCCTGAAAATACTAGTACCACACAGATAGCGCCCCCTTCAATAATTATTGGCACACAGTGTCCTAAATAATAACTGCACCCAGGAAACAGTGTACCTGACACTAATAGTGTAAACATAATGTCCCCCAAAAATAATGATACAACAAATGCCCTGTTGTGTGGCAGTAAAAAATACCTCCTCTTAGTGCCCCCAGTGGAGCCAATGTCTCTACAGTGCCCTCATAATGTGTGCCAATGCCCCTATTGTGTTCCCAAAAAATCCTCTTAGTGCCCCCAATTAAGTTAAGGTCCCCATAGCGCCCCATAATTTCCACCAGCTATGAATACTCTTTATAAATTGCCCCCATAGTGCTCCTCCCCGTCCCATGATGCCTGACATAATGTGCCAGTATAAAATGCCCCTATAGAGTGCCCCAAGTAGATGCCCCGATAATGCTCCTCTCACCCCTTCCCTATAGTGCCCCCATAATGTGTGCCAGTATAAAATGCCCCTATATAATGCCCTCATAGTTCTCCTTTCCCTTCCATCATATAATGCCCCCTTGTAGATGCCCCCATAGTGCCAGTATATAATGCTCCCTTGTAGATGTCCCCATAGTGCTCCCTCCATCTGTGCCAGTATATAATGCCCCCTTGTACATGCCGCCATAGTGCCAGTATATAATGCTCCCTTGTAGATGTCCCCACAGTGCTCCCTCCATCTGTGCCAGTATATAATGCCCCCTTTCTAGATGCCCCCATAGTGCTCCCTCCATCTGTGCCAGTATATAATGCCCCCTTTCTAGATGCCCCATAGTGCTCCCTCCATCTGTGCAAGTATTTAATGCCACCTTATAAATGCCCCCATAGTGCTCCTCTCCCTCGTGTGTGCCACTATAATGCCCGCTAGTAGATGCCTCCATAGTAGGGATGAGCGAACCGAACCTTAACGAACCAGATTCGTTACGAACTTTCCCAAAAGTTCGGTTCGTCACCGAACCGAATTTTGAGAAAGTTTGTAACGAATCTGGTGAAAATAACGGCGACGCAAAATATACGCATATTTATTGAGCATGTACGATACTGCGTACGCTAATGCGTATGAATTAATAAAATGCGTACACATTCGCGAACATTCTCAACTATGCGTATATTTAGGGTATGGAATATGCCATATTCCATACCCTAAATATACGCATATTTGAGAATGTTCACTAATGTGTACACGCATTAGCGTACGCATTAGTGTACATTCTCAAATATGCGTATATTTTGCGTCGCCGTTATTTAGAGCGAACAGAACCGTAACAAACCCGATTCATAACGAATCTGGTAAAAAAAAAACGGCGACGCAAAACTGTACTTTTTTCACATACTAGACCAGGATACAAGGGATTATTACTCCTATAATCCCTTGTATCCTGGTTTTCTGTGAAAAACAAGATGTGTGACGTCACCCCCACAGCCCCGGAAGTGCCTGAGCGCGCCGACATTTTGTCAGTGCGTCTTCAGACATCCGAGAGAAAGGAGCTACATAGATAGAGAGGGAAAAGAGATGGCTAGATAGATAGATCGATAGATAGATAGATCTATAGATAGATAGATAGTCAAACAAGTAGATAGATACAGGGAGAGATAGAGAAGAAATAGAAAGGGTTAGTGAGAGAAGCAGGAGAGGAAGAGAAAGCTAGATATAGAAGTTAAGGTGATAGTTAGGGAAAGAGGCTGAGAAAGCAAGAGATAGGTAGAGATAGGGAGAGGAAGTCATATAAATAAAAAAAATTGTGACATCTAGGGAGAGATAGGGTGAGAAAAAAAAAAGAGTCAGGACAGGTAGCATTCCTGTTCCGTGACCGTACACGCTACACGTTGCTGCTCAGCTGGGTGCCGTCAACCCCGTTTAGCCACAACAAAAAAAAGTTAAAAAAACTCCAAAAAAAGTTATAAACAAAGTTAAAAAAAAAAGTTTAAAAAAGTTTTAAAAAATAAAAAAATAAATAAAAAAAAAGTTAAAAAAAAATAAATAAAGTTTAAAAAAGTATAAAAAAAACATAATTTAATTTCCCCCCACACAATAAAAATATGTCCAAGCGTCCTACTTCCAGCATTTCCCAGGCAAGGCGTGCAACACCAGGCGGTGCGGGTAGGAGAAGTGGCAGCACCAGGCCCCGGTGGCAGCCGGGGTAACAGGCGTGGCAGCAGGGTGCAGCTACCCCTGACGGCCACTGGTCAAGTAAGAACCACACAGCTAGCGGTTATAGATTGGCTTACCCAATCCTCCAGTTCCACCGCCCAAAGCTCCCAAACGAGGAGTCAGGCATCGGCTGGATCATCCGACACCACCCTTACATGGGACGGTCAGCGAGAGTCCTCTGCCCCGTCCCCTGTTATTAGAATGCCACTCTCCTTTGGGGCACCTTCTGCCAGGGAACTCTTTGCAAACCTTGATCTGCCCTTGGAGTCTCTACCACTTTTTAGTGATGAGGAGGAGGAGGAGGAAGTCCACCAAAGTCAGCAGGTGGAACGTAGTGAGACTCCAGAGGAGGTGTTGGCTGTAAGCAGTCAACAGAGCCAGGGAGGGGCATCCAGTGCCACACCTGATATCCTGTCCCAGCCACCGGAGGAAAGTAGCAGTGGTCCTGACTTTGATGATGATGTCGCTGATCGGACGTGGGGCCCTCAAGCAGCATTATCCTCAACATCATCGGTGGAGGAAATAGAGGTGCCACCGACGCAGCAACATCCCACTGTTGCAAGCAACCGAGGCACAAGAGGGAGGGGTAGAAGAGAAGCTACCAGGCAGAGATCACCCTTTCAAAGCCTTGGTCCTGAGAGGGCACCCTCAGGCAGCAGTGGCAGTCAACAGCCAGCAAGACCCCCCGTGGCTGTCAGCAAACCACGGTCCTCAGTCGTCTGGTAGTTCTTCCGCCTGGGGACAGATAAGCATATCGCTTTGTGCCTGCTGTGCAATGAGAGGGTCAGTCGTGGTAGGGGTGATAATCTCGGGACAACATCCATGTGAAAGCATATGGAAAGGCAACACCAACAGGCCTGGAAGAACCGTGACCCCAATACCACCTCCTGTCAGGATGCACCATACACTGCAGATCCCATCATGCAGCATCCTCTCACTGGAACTCAGGGCTCTTCAGCCTCAGTTGCCAGCAGCAGCACAGTGTCACTGCCATGTACACCGCTAATGAGGTAGCAATCCCTGACTGAGTCCATGGGCAGACATCAGGTGTATTCCAGCAGCCATCCCATGGCCCAGAAACTGACCGGACACCTGGTTAAGCTGCTGGTGCTTCAGTCCCTGCCCTTCAACCTCGTGGACTCCCAGCCTTTCAGGGATTTCATGGCGTGTGCGCACCCCAGATGGCGAGTCCCCAGCCGCCACTACATCTCTGGAAACGCTGTCCCATCACTGCACAGTTATGTGCAGAAAAAGGTGGGCGACT
>ONZH01008854.1:0-40486 GCA_900303285.1 Rhinella marina
TTATTTCCCTCAAAGAAATGCAAATTATTTTTTATTTCTCATTTCATGTAATTTTCTCCGTTTTTCTTTTGATATTCTATGTGGCACTGTTAAAATAAAGCTGGCATAAAATTGAGACGTTTCATTTATTTTTTAGTATTAAAACTTTTAAAGTAAGTGGGGGATCAAATACTTATTTCCTCCACTGTATATCCTCAAAGAATGAGTCAATGCCCAGGTGAAGGAATGTAGCTATAGGGGGTGAGAGGTAGCAGTCGTTACCAGGCCCGGGAGCCTGAGGGGGTCTATGACCGTTGTACCACAGAAGAAGACACTAGAGAGGAGCGAATCATCATAAATTTGCTTCAACGAATAATCTACAAATTTATGACAAGATTTGTTCTTAATACAAATTTATTTGGTCGAATTTGCGTTAAAAAATAATCGTTGCTTTGCGAACATTACTGCACAAATTACGAACATACAGTCTAAGCGTTGTTAAAAGTACGCTACTGAACTGAATGCGTAAAAAGTTTGTACGAATACTTAGCGCACTATTTACTCACGATTGCGTCATACGCACACACGCACAAGGCTAGGCCAGGTCGCGGCGTACAGTCCTCAGAGGCAGTCCATATGAGGTAGAAAAGTAAGGTGCTCACTTATAGCTATCCGACTAAGTGAATAATTTACTAAAAACACCATACAATAAGTGCATAATAGGACACATTGTAGTACCTGAAAAAGAATACACACGATGGGCTAAAGTGCTTGAACATTGCTGAACCTGTAAAAACATTATTGCTATGCTAAAATACAGCAAAGGCATAAATATGCAAACATTTTAGTGCAATCAATTTCACATTTGCAAGCATAATAGGCTCAGATATATGTTTGAGTCTCTCCTCATGGCTGCTTGGCATGATAAAACACTGGAATACATAGACCAAAATTCAATTGTAATCCACGTGAGGTAATTTTGTAATCCAAACGGGTAACGTATAATCCACATGGATAATATAAAATAGCAGCAAATAGAGAACCCTTTTTGCAAAGGGGGCTCCCAAATAACATGAAAAGGGGGGAAAAAGAAAATAGGCGCAACTGGGAATTTTCTGCAGAATGGGGGGGGGTGGAGTCTGGACAAGCCATGGTCATCTGGGTGAGAGTCAAACAGGGGGCAATAAAAATAACATAAACTAAGAACAAGTGCCAACTAGCTTTCACCTGTCAGGTGCAGTCCATATTGTTGCTCCCATAGTTCCAGACTCCAGAGGTTTCATTTAAATCAGCTAGTAGAAGGGTTCCTCAGATGAGGGACCTGAAGTCCTCCTCGCTGGAACTGCTGCTGAATGACGTTAGGACGTTCCTGCCTCTTGTAGGCCAAGCTGGCTGCTGTGGTTAAGCTCCACTGCCCTCTTCTGCCAGTCGGACTTGTCCGGGTCTTGGTCACACTGGTGATCTCTGCAGCCCCTTGCGGCTTCACTTTTCCAGATATTCCTGCCTAGACAGCAGAGTTAACTTCTGGCTGCAGCGGTTCAGGCAAGGTTGCACCCAGGGAGGAACCGCCAGCTCCCCTGGCTGCTGCTGACTTCATTTTCCAGGGTAGTTGGTACTGGATCACCGTGGACTGGAAAGTAAAGGATGATGTCGTCAGCTGTCCCAGCTGAAAGGACTGTGGTGGTGGTGGTGGCAATCCAGAGATCAGAGGCTGTGACTGTGGCTTCTTCCTGAAATGGAGGGTGCCATCTGGTTACTCCTGTAGGCAGAGCACGCGTCCTGCGCCTGCTGGTTCCTCCGGCCAAACTTTTGGTGGTCACGGAGGGACCAGGGGCTTAGACAATAAGGTATCCCTGGTAGCAAAGGGGCCTTTCATGGATGCCAAAGGGGTATATTCCACCTGATCCCCCACATATAGGCTGTGACGGGGTTGGGACAGGTGCGGTCGTTTCACAGACCTGCGGTCCACAAAGTACTCCTTGCCGTCCTCATCGTCTGCAAGGAAGCCACAGCCTCGCTCCACTGAAAACCATAGGACGGTTCCCTTACGCCGTTCCAGTGTAGGGTCTCCCGGCCTCGGACAGTCCAGTACTTGGATGACCCAGTCCTCCACCGCATTCTTGTGGGCCGTCCAGACCCTATGCGTGTGTAGCATACGTAGCGTTAGCGTTCAAAATTTTAAGAACATTTACGAATAATATGAAGTGAATCTGAATAAATACGGATTCGCTTTGGAGTAGGAAAAATGGAGGATTCATAACAAAACTACGAAGCGGCGAATAGATTCGCTCATCTCTAATATATATATATTGCTATGCAATGCTGCAAGATGGTGCCTGCATCCTGGACACTGCCCTGGACTGCAAGAAGAAATACCTAAGGGAAATCCAGCCCACAAGAGGATTGACCAATTAACAGGGAACATGATGCCTTATGACGCGTCAAGCTACCCACCTATATTTTGTGTATTATAAAACCCACTGTGTGCCCAATAAAGCAACTCATTGCGCTCCTACTCTTACTGAGACAGGATTTTATACCCGAGTCTTGTATTCTGGTGTATTTCTTCCTGCATGCACCCAGTACATCAATTAGGACAGAGGTGGACAAAGGGTTGAGGTCGCGTTAGAGCTCCCCCAACACCAGCAAGCTGGAGCGAGATGTATGCCAAGCTTATTGATGTCCCATATAATTTTCTTTTTTTTTTTGTATTTAATATTTCTTTACTTATTTAGCACTACTGCTTTATTGCTTATAGTTTAATGAACTTAAGGTCAACGGTTACCTTGTATTGGGTATTGCACATTTATAGTCCATATTGATGTTACATTTTTGTTTAGCTGTTCATTTGAGGTCAATATGTACCTTTTTATGAGCATGCTGCACATTTTTAGCTCATGTCACATGTATGTACATGTATACAATGACTTGAAAAAGTATTCATATCCCTTGAACTTTTCCATATTTTTTTTCACATTATACCCACAAACTTATACATATTTTATCTAGATTTTATGTGATAGAACAACACAAAGTAGCAAGTATAAGTGAAGTGAAATTAAAATGATACATGGTTTTCAAAATTTGTAGCGAGCATTTGTATTCAGCACCCTGTACTCTTATACCCCCAATAAAATCCAAATGCCTTCAGAAGTCACCTAATTAACAAATAGAGTCCACCTACGGTATGTGTATTTTTTTCTCAGTATAACTACAGCTGTTCTGTGAAGGCCTTAGAGGATTGTTAGAGAACATTAGCGATCAAACAGCATCAAGAAAACCAAGGAACACATCAGACAGGTCAGGGATAAAGTTGTGAAGTGTAAAGCCAGGTCAGGTAATAAAAAAATATCCTAAGCTCTGAACATCTCATGAACACACAATTCAGTACAAAATACTGCCACCTCCACCCAGAGTATTCAACTGTATTATTGCCCTGTGGCCCCCAGCTAGGTGCATTACTATCTTATGAGCAAGGATGAGCAAATCAGTTCTAAAGGCAGATAGGGAGAACACAACATCCCTAAGTGCTGCATTATCTTCACATAGCTGATTGGCAGGTGTGCCTTCCAGCCTTTTAAACATGCGTATGCTGGAAAGCTAGGAAAATAGCTAAGTCAGCCTCACATCTGCAACTAGCTCTTTCAGAATAAAAGTTCTTTATCGGAGCAAAGCAGATGGGAACATCTTTTTCTCTCTCTCTTTCTCAACTAGTTTGTGTCCAAACCAATTAAAAAAAAAAAATCTGCTAACCTGACCCCAAACAAATCTTGACAGGTTTGCTCATATCTACTCCTAGCGTTATTTAATGCTGAGAGGATCAGATTGTTATGTACCCAGCTTGCAGTTGTGAGGATAGCTTGGGCATCCCCCTGGGTGTAGGCACACTGAGTAATTTTCTTTTAGGGTTTATGGCCAATCCGCCCTTGGCTGCAGAAGTACACTTGACTACAGAAGAAATGTCACACTTCCTGTCCACAGGGAACCGGCTTTTTCTCTGGAAGGAAGCAGATTTGACTTGATGAATATCTTCTTTTCTTTATGGTAAACATTTTTTCGACCCTAATTAAATTTGTTTTTGAAGTCAGACAACCCCTTTAAATCCAGCGCCCGTCTTATTTCTTTAGTGCTTCAATACACATCATAATGTCCAGGATTTCCATTCCTTTAAATATATCTCATATATAACGTATCCTTTTTCCAGCCAGTGATTAATTTACACAGTGTCCTTATGAGAAACATTCAGTCTGACATCAAAATGATGAAAATGCAAATGATCGCCCATGTAACGATATCTCAGCTCCACAATGTTTTGCAAATTGCAAAATCTGTTACACTGCCATCATTTACAAAGAGACATATTTAAAACACATCTGAACTTTAGGTGTTTGTTAGATTAACCCTTTCAAGACAGTCATTTTTGTTTTTTTGTTTTTTTTTTTTCATTTTTTTCAATTTCGTTTTTTTTACTCCCAGCCCTCCCAAAGCATTTTTTTTTCATTCACATATGAAGGCTTGTTTTTTGTGGCACAAGATGCACTTTATAATGTCACTATTTACGGTTGCATACAATGTGGTGGGAAGCGGGGAAAAATTACAAATGGGATGAAATTGGAAAAAATGCAATCCTGCAACAGTTTTATGGGTTTTGCTTTTACAGTGTTCCCTATACAGTAAAACTGGCCAGTTAATATTATTCTCCAGGTCATTATGAATCCGGCGATACCACATATGTATATTTGTTTTTTGTTCTTTACTGGAAAAAAATATAAAAACCAGGGAACTATGATGAGCAATCATTGGATTGCTTTTCTCCTATACTTCAATGCATTAGCATTGAAGTCTATGAGGGTTTTACTGTATTTCTATAGAGCCCTGCGCAACAGTCTCCTGTCACACAGGAGGACATGGGCTGCTGCTAACATGCTCTGGCTCTCCTGATCTCCGCTAGGATAGCCCGGTACATACCTGGAGGCATGCGCTTCCGATAATACAAGCGCCTATCTGATGATCATTCCTCAGGAAAAGTCATCAATATATGATCGTGAGGGTCTGGCATGTAGCACCCACGTTGATCAGCTGTGTAAAGAGTTTGCAGTGCCCCATTGAGCACTGCGGCCTCTTCGCAGCTCACCATTCACAGCGTCCTGAGATGTATAATGGCTGTGCTTGGTATTGCAGCTCAGCCCCATTCACTTCAAGCTGGTAACTTCAGTGCCTTCTATTCACTTCAATGGGTGCAGCGCTGCAGTAACTAACTTCATCCACTACAAAATGGGGAAAGCTGTGTAGTTCTGGCATAAATCTCTGCAGTTGGAGCTAGAAAGTAACAGATGATTGGTGATATACACTGGTGGTCTATCCTAATAGGTCATCAATATCAAAATACTGGATAACTCTTTTAAAGGGGTTTTCCATACTTTTGCATCATCTTTAAATACACTTGATATAATGTTTGATACTACTTTCAAATTCAATTCGACCTCCATGCTCTAGGCAGATTTGCCTTTCAGGATCCTGGGAAAGCAGGGTTACAACCACATGGAATCCACAGAATACTTAAAGGGTTACTGTCACCAGTTTTGGGCATATAAAACAGGATGACATTTGCAATGTGCAAATGTCACCTGATGCCCAAAGTGTTAGGGCTCGTTCACATCACCGTTAGGGCTTCCGTTCAGGCTTTCCGTTATAACATCGTTATAACGGAAAGAAACGGAATCCCTAGGACGGACATCAAAACGGACACCTTTAAGAGGCATTCCGTTTTGATCCGTCATAATAGAAGCCTATGGCCCTGCATAACGGATCCGTCTGGATGCCGTTATGCTGGACGGAAAACAAAGTCCTGTCGACAGGACTTTGTTTTCCGTCCAGCATAACGGCATCCAGACGGATCCGTTATGCAGGGCCATAGGCTTCTATTATGACGGATCAAAACGGAATGCCTCTTAAAGGTGTCCGTTTTGATGTCCGTCCTAGGGATTCCGTTTCTTTCCGTTATAACGATGTTATAACGGAAAGCCTGAACGGAAGCCCTAACGGTGATGTGAATGCACCCTTACTCACTCTCTGATTGCAGTCCCCGTTTTTGTATAAAATCAACTTTAGTAATATGCAAATGAACCATTACTAGGTGCAAGGGGTGGTAACCCTGCACCTAGTATCGCCGTTTCCCCACCTTTAGGTACGTCTACTTTCTTGTGATGGACAGGGCCAGGCAGCTCGCTCTATCTGCTGCCGGCCCTGTCCGCGCTGCAGATCCTGCGCCTGTGCCATGTGGCCTTCATTCGGCGCAGGCGCAGTGAGTGCCGCTGGCCGGCGGGCTCCCGGATTCATCAGTGCGCATGCGCCGAATGAAGGCCGCGCGGGATCTGCAGCGCGGACAGGGCCGGGAGCAGATAGAGCGAGCTGCCTGGCCCTGTCCATCACAAGAAAGTAGGCGTACCTAATGGTGGGGAAACGGCGATACTAGGTGCAGGGTTACCTCCCCTTGCACCTAGTAATGGTTCATTTGCATATTACTAAAGTCGATTGTATACAAAAATGAGGACTGCAATCAGAGAGTGAGTAACACTTTGGGCATCAGGTGACATTTGCACATTGCAAATGTCATCCTGTTTTATATGCCCAAAACTGGTGACAGAAACCGTTTAATCTGGCAAGATAAATCCCACTCCTTACTCCTAAACAGTGGCCAGCTTAGCCTTTTGTGGTGCTAGGAAAGCTGAATTATTTGCACAATGTAAGTATAACATTATATGGACAGTGTGTACAGCTCCACATTGCTTGTCATCCAGTATGATGCCACATCCTTTTTCCAGTAAGCCACTCTTCCGTTTCAGGCTAGGTGCAGATAGTTTCTCTAAATTAGATGAACCAAATTGCATCGCATTGTGGTACAATTTAAGCCAGAAGCTAGGTGCACTCCACCTTAGTAAATGTGGGCCAAAGTGTCTCATCACTGGACTATCCATTTACACTAACGTAAATTATTTGGCGACTACAGCGCCCGTGGATTTCTATACTGTAGCTTTGCTGTATTCAAGCATCTAATCACTATGTATTTGATATTTCTACATTGTGTTTTTCCTCTGCTTGAATATTTTGGCCTCAGAAGGCCACATTTGGTTAAATATGACATATTTTTGTAAACTTGCCAGGGTGAATTTGCTTTAAAGGAACAAATGCAAATCTTGGAAGAACATTGCATGTCATTTCTGTGCACATATCTCTTTGTCAGTTAGCAGGTTGCGTTAGATGTATGCATATCAAAGCGAGTTAAACTTTGCATCTAAAGTAATACCTGGCTCTATTTTCCCTAACAGCAAGCTCGTAGATTGTAGTATTGGATCTTTGAAGCAAAATGCCATCAATTGAACAGATTGTCCTCACCTTCATTGATATGTTTGTGACGTTGGTTGCTTCTGCAGGACACACGTTCATCCTTTTGGTCATTGCATTGGATGTAGGCAAGTCAAGAAAACTTTGTTTAGGTGATCGGCTAATTTGTAACATCTCTGCAGTCAATATTTCCTATCTTCTTCTGAATGTTTTTGAAAGTATATTTTTAGTACTACAGCCGATAAAGATATCTACTGACGCGGCCAAAAAATGTTTTGTAGTTTTGTACCTTAGGGTGCATTCACATCACCGTTAGGGCTTCCGTTCAGGCTTTCCGTTATAACATCGTTATAACGGAAAGAAACGGAATCCCTAGGACGGACATCAAAACGGACACCTTTAAGAGGCATTCCGTTTTGATCCGTCATAATAGAAGCCTATGGCCCTGCATAACGGATCCGTCTGGATGCCGTTATGCTGGACGGAAAACAAAGTCCTGTCGACGATGTTATAACGGAAAGCCTGAACGGAAGCCCTAACGGTGATGTGAACGAGCCCTTACTATGTTTTCCAGCAATATATGGTTTTCCACCTGGCTCTCTCTATATTTCTGTTTGAAAATTGTGAAGATCAACCAATGGTTTTACATTTACCTACAGAAAATGTTTCCAAAAGTGGCAAAATGGATTTTTATCTTAACAGTCCTACAGTCTTTTTTATCAGGTTTTTTCTCAGTGTGGACCAATTCAAAAGCACTTTCATCTAATGCCACCTATACTGACTATGTTCATAAAGAATCATTGAAGCTTTATGAACGGTATATTCCACACATTGACATATATAGTGTAACATTTTCATTCTCATTGTTGATATTATATACTTCAGCGTTGACCACCATTTTTTTCCTGTATAAACATATGAAAAAGATGAAAAATAAGATCGAAGGACCCAGGAAAACTCCCAATGTTGAAGCCCATGTTCGAGCTATTAGGACTATCCTCTCTCTATTGGCCATTAACACTCTACATTTTCTGGTTGGTCTCTACTGGTTTAATTTCAGTACTAGTAAAATTTATCATTATAGTTCATTTTTATTCTCAACCATCAAAAACATGCTCATCCCCTTGGTCCTTATAAAGATGAACAGCAAACTGAATAAAGCACTTCATGGATTCTTCCAAAACCGGCTTTCAAGATAACAGACAATTCTACTATATATGCCATGACTTAATGCTCTATTTTAAAAGTGTTGTCCTGGATTTTCATATTGATGGTCTATCCTGAGAATAGGTCATCAATATGAGATTGAAAATGATCTTATTCCCGGTAACCCCTCCGATCAGCTGTTTGAGGAAGCTGTGACCAATGAACATGATGAATATGTGACCAATGAACATGTCATAAGGCCTAGGAGAGGCCTAAGCGCTCACTGAGCATTGTGGCCTTTTTATACAGCTGGCAAGGATCTGATTCTTGGTATCTGCTGTTTGAGGAAGCTGTGGCGCTTATTGGAGCTCCTCATAGCTCACCAAGCAAAGGGCTGTCCATTGTATATCAACTGTTACTTTGTATTGTAGTTCAGCCCTAGTAACTTTAATGTAACTGAGCTGTGCCTAGGACATGTGGCCAATGAACATGATGTCATAAGGCCAAGGAGAGGCCTAAGCGCTCACTGAGCATTGAGGACTTTTCATACAGCTGAATATAGGGCATCAATATTAAAATCCAGGAGAACTCCTCTACTAGCCACATTTATTACAACCAAAGGAGAACCATTGGAAAAAAGATATGCATTTAAGGCTGTTGCTCTTATTCTTTCCTAGACAAGCTAGATTGTGGAGCTGTCAGTTCACAGTAGGCATTTCTTGCTAAGAATACCCTTTCCTTCCCTCACTACTGTAGCCTGTGTGTCTATGGTTTTTCCCTCTCTTACACTGCTGAATTACCTTGGATCTCCCATATGATTATTCTTCAGTGATGCATTATGACAAGTAAGTGTATTAAGGTGCATGTAAGATGAATTGTGGTGTATAACTGACATGGTTTCCATACACCTTCACTAGAGGTCTGCCAAATCCCATAAACATACGTATACACTCAACTGTGTTTTCAACTGGCAGGAGCTTATTTCCTAGAGGAATGGGTCGGGGATTGAAATTCAATATCGTCTGTCAAAGCTTTTTACATTTTTGAAACAAAAAAAGCATAACTATACATTTTTAGTATCGCAATAATCATACTGACCCAGAATACGAAGGTCATGTCAATTTAGAACATAGTGAATAGTGATGATCGAGTACTTGGGGATGGGGGGGTTGCTCGAGTGCTCGGCCTGGCATCCGAGCATAATTAAAGTCAATGGGACTAAACCAGGCACCCCCCCGCTCGGAAGAGGGGAGGGTGTCTGTCTGGTTTACACGGGTCCCCAAAAAAACAAAAAACAAATGACCGACACTGAGGGGGGGGTTAAACTTAGCTTTGTCAGCAGCTCCCGACCTGTTAGTTTCACCACAGCGCCACCTGCTGGAGGGAGCTGCTGGGAAAGCTAAGGTGACGGATCAGTCATGAACTTCATTGAAAGTCAATGGAGGACGGATCCGTTTACTATTGTGTTACACCGAACGGATCCGTCCCCATTGACTTGCATTGTCTTGGTGTGGGGAGGAGACTCGAGCATGACACTCAAGTACACTCGCTCATCACTAATAGTGAACACTATAATATAAAAAAAAAAAACCTTGGGTAGATTTTTTTTTTTTCAATTTCACCCCACAGTTTTTTGTCAACTATTTTTAAATACAAGACAAGAGAAATTAAAGGGTATCATTAAAAATATAACTTACCCCACAAAACTAAGCCCTCATTTGGCTATGTGAAAAAATGATTAAATAAATTATGGGTTTTGGAAGGTAGAAAGGAAAAAAATGAAAACTCCATAGATAAAAACGGACCAAGTCCATAAGCGGTTATGTAATATTTTATTTAAGCCTCATGAAATAGCAGTATTTTGGTCAGTAATTTACATCAGTGATTGTGAGCCAAACTAGGATTGGAGCTACACCTACATGAGGTATAAGGGAAAGATCTTTTCCTATTCTGTGTTTAGAGCCACACCTGGTTTTGGATCACAATCACTAATGGAAATCATTGACCAAAGTACTGATATTTGAAGGAGGCATTAGGGCCATCTTAACCAGGCTTTACTATATATGCGCAAATTATCTGACAATTGCCTATTTTTTTCTCTCACTAACATATTTGATATCAGCGTTTCTCATTATTTCTAAGATAACTATCCCTAATCAAACTTCAAAATGACCTTTTTCAAGAATTATTTGTTAATGAAAGGGGGTTACTCCTTAATCAATACCTTCATCTTTTAGCCAGAATAATGACTTTTCAAAAAAGGGCATGCCGTGCTCTGCAATAATCATTATGTCCCATTAAGTCATCAATATCAGATTAGTGGTGGCCACCACCTAAAATTTCCCGCCCTCTATCATGTGCTTTGGGCTGCCATGGCTCTGGTGACTATACAGTGTACGGAGCAGGAAGCAGATAGCTTTGAACACGGGGATACTGTAGCTCAGATCCCCTTTCTTCCACAAGGAAGGGAAGTTTGGATTGAAAGCTGGTTCTGTTATATCTTGATAGGCTTAGATTAACATGAAGAGGTTCAGTACATTAAACAGTAATATGAGGGAAGATCTGACCAGCCATGATACTGCTTTAATTGATCACCAGCCATTACTCCTCCGTTGTGTGACCGAGTGTGTTATGTTGAGCTCTCTACCATTCTTGCAGTCCTGACACATTGTTCAACTACCCTCTAGAGACATGAGATGTACCCCCAGAACTAAAAATATGAAAGAAAGCTATTATAATAATTCATTTTTCATAGGTTTGCTTTTGCTAGGGAAGGGGTGGGGGTGGGGGGTAAAGGGATTGTGTCATCACAAAAGGATTTAGTTTTTGTTACACATATTTTTAAGAATTTTTGGTGTTTATTTTTGATGCTTTGTGTTAGGGCGTGTGTCATTGTTTCCCAGTGGCAGATTGTGCTGTGTAAACATGATATGGTGCCGAGAAACAATGAGACAGTATGGGGAGGAGCAATGGCATTGGTGAGTGCTAATCCCCATATTCTGCATACCTGGAGGAGATCAGTGCATCATGCAGATGCATCTTAAAAGGTTTTGACACCTTTAAATGGTAATTATATAATTCTGCTACAAGAAATTTTATAATTCTCTGTAATTCCTTATAATGGTACCAGCCAGTGCTTCACCTGTGTACCGGTGTGCATGTCCACCTACTGTGCTGGATGCACATGCTCATTTCCATCATTCAATTGCCACCAGTCAGATTTAGGCCCCGTTCAGACGGCCATATTTTTGCGGGTCCGCATTACTGCGGACCTGCAAAAATACGGGGGCCGCCCGGCGTGTGTTCCGCAGCGCTCGGAACACACGCTGGGCAGCCCCATTGAAAATGCCTATACTTGTGAGTACGGACAAGTATAGGACATGTTCTATCTTTTCTTGCTGAGCCGCGGCTCAGCAAGATAGCGTGCCGTCTATAGAGGTGAACGCATCCCGTATGCAGGAATTATGCTGGTTCTAGAAGAAAGACAGCTTTACGATATAAAAATGTTATATTTTACAAGGGTTTACAAGGGTTTTCTTGGCTCTTATTTCAGGTTTCCTTGACATTTGAGGACTTCAAACTTCAGAACTCCCCTGAGTGTTTGTCAGACTATGTCGGGATCTATAATGGACCTAGTAGAAGATCTCCACTTCTGCTGAACAACACATGTGGCAGCTCAAAAATTCCAACAGTAATTGGCTCCACGAACCAGTTGCTGATTGAATTTGTTAGTGATGGCGTTATTGCAGCTAAGGGATTCAGTGCTACGTATAACAAAGGTGAGGATGCAGGAAATGGAAGTAAAATGTATGTACTACAATACTGTATACCAGAATATAAAGAGATATATAATGTAGCACAACATAACAAAAGCACTTCGTTCTTCATTTTTCAGATTTTTGATCTTTGATCGTGGCTTTTGAGCTTCACGTTATAACTCTGCTCTATGAAGTCAATGAACAGTGCTGACTTTAGTGTTTGCTATTTTTAGGATTTTGTATATTTTATGTCTTCTACTTATTACTATACTCTTAATATTTATATTCCTTTTAGTGCCATGTGGAGGAACTTTTTTTACGGCAACATATAACATCACGTCTCCAGGATATAATTCAGGGTCCTACTTTCCCAACCTAAACTGCTATTTTACAATTTATGCACCGACCGGATACAAGGTAATTAAATATCAGATCTCTAAAGTCTAAGCTTTATTATTCTTACCGTGGTTTTCAAAGATTGTGATATTGGTGACCTATCTTCAAGATATGGTCATTAATATCACAATCCCAGAAAACCCCTTTAATTCTGGGTGTCATTATTCTAACATCTGGCTGTACATTTTCTCCCTCTCTTTTCCATAGATTTCTCTAAACGGAACTTATGTTATAGAGTCAGCTATATATTGTTTTGCCGACAGCCTGCCCGTTTATGGCGGTGGGGAGGAGGACGAGTCGCCCACATCCATATTTTGTGGCACAGGCTTAATTTCGATGACTTCAACTGGTAATAAAATGCTCCTTAATTTCCAGACTGATGGCAGCTATCAGAAAAAAGGATTCAGGCTGACGTACAACATCTGTGAGTAACTGCGTTTATAACTTTATATTCTTTTTATATAACTGTGATATGAAGGCTTTTGACAGCTGTTATCAATCAGTAGATTTTCCAACGCATTGAGAGGAAATTTATCAAATTGGTGTAGAACTGGCTTAGTTGCCCATAGCAATCAGATTCTTCCATTCATTTTTCAGAGCTCCTTTGGAAAATGAAAGGTGGAATCTGATTGGTTGCTATGGGCAGCTAAGCCAGTTCTACTTTACCCCAGTTTTGATAAAGCTCCCCCAAAAGGTCAGATTTATTTGAGTTTTTTTCACAGCTGTTGTGGTGTAAAAAAGATGCAAATGATGACGCACACCATATTTGTACCATCATTTCTTGCCACTTCACCAAGTGACCAGACAATGGTGGAGCTTAGAGGGTCGTGTCAGATTTAGTATATTAATGGAAACTAGTGAAAATTTTAGCTTATACCAGTACCAGATTCAATTTCTGGCACATGAATAGATAGAAGAGGTGCCAAACTCATTAAAGGATTACAAAGCTTTTACAAAAATTATTGACATATCAAAGTTTTTGATCGGTCGAGGTGTGAGTGCTAAGACTCCCACTAATGACAAGAGGGAGGATTAGGAAGCACTCGCATAGTGCGCTCTCTCTTCACTGCAGGAGACGGTATCAATCTACAGTATCAATAGCAGTATTGCTATGTTTAGATCTCTTCTGCCTTTTAGTGCATGTATTTTATTTTCTAAGCGCATTAAAGAAGTTTTCAGTTCTTCCATATTGATGGCCTATACTTGAGATAGGCCGTCGGTATCAGATCAGTGGAAGTCTGACACCTAGCACCAAGCATAGCCACTATACAGTAGAAGGCACTGTACTTGACGAGTAGCTGCTGATGTTAGGAGTCGGAACCCCACCGATTAGATACTGATGACCTAGCCTGTGGAGAATTTATCAGTATTAAACACTTAGAAACCCACTTAAAGGAATTGTCCAAGATCATAAAAAATATGGCAGCTTAATTTAAAAAACAGCACCATGTCGGTCGACGGGTTGTAACTCAGACACATTCACTTGAATTTAGCTTAGCAGTAATACCAGACACAACCTATGGTCAGGTCTGGCACCATTTCTGAAAGATAGCAGCCATATTTTCTAATCATGGACAATAATAAATAAAAATCATAATAATCCTCATAATCATCACTTTTTCAGGAGTTTACATTCTTGTCTATGATAGTATTATCGATTGAGTGCCAAAAACACCGTGATTAGCAGAGCAAAAAGTGATTGTGGGAACATACATGATTGGTAGTCTGAGTAACACCCCTATCTGTTTTTGTTTACTGTATCACAAAATAGACAATATTTATCTACAAATTTAAGGACACAACTAGAGATGAGCGAGCACTAAAATGCTCGGGTGCTCGTTATTCGAGTCGAACTTTTCCCGATGCTCGGGTGCTCGTTTCGAATAACGAACCCCATTGAAGTCAATGGGAGACTCGCGCATTTTTGCAGGGGACCAAGGTTCTGCCTAGGGAAGGCTGGGTGAAAACCTGGAAACCTCAGAAAATGATGGAAACACCACGGAAATGGACAGGAAACAGCAGGGGCAGCATGCATGGATGCCTCTGAGGCTGCCTAATCCCACCATTACCCCAAATTCTCCTAGTGGGGCATGTGTGGTATCGATTCTTCTCAGTTTAAAATCGTATACGTCCCCTAGTTGGGACCCTATATTTCATGGATTTTTCGACCACGGAAAAGGAAAAAGAGCTTGCTCTGGCTAGGGGAGTGTCTTTCCTACTGCAGCTAAGGGGACGTGTCCATGCTCTGCCTATCACAGGTCAGGAGCCAATTAAAAGAGGAACAAACAAAAATCAGTATAATATCTAATACGTCCCCTATCCGGGTAAATTGTTTGGAGAAAGGGCCTGTAGGTGGGGGGCAGGCTGGGGGGAAGGAGTGCCCCCTGGGCTAGCGTGTGTGGAGGTGACAACAGCCGGATGGATTTGGAAAAACTGTAGCATCAACCGGTACGGTATGTATTCTTCTGAGTTTAATACCGTATACGGCACCTATCCGGAAAATAGTTTGGAGAGAGAGAAAGACAGGAAAAAGACGTGCAGTATGGAGCAATTACACAGAAACTATTAGAATTGCAACCCAGACAATTACACGGAAACTGCTTAATTGCAACCCAGACAAATGAAAAAAAGAGAGGAAAATGACGTATTTTTAAAAGTGACGTTCAGTATAGATCAGGGGTGCACAACGTTTTCTGGGTGGGGGCCACATTGTCCGACTGAACGTCAAGGGCTGAAAATAAACTTTGAAGGGGTATTACCAACTGAAATACTGTATTTATGGCAGATTGAACACACAGTGTATACCATTAATGTCTAGTTACAGTTCCAGGAGTCCCATCTAATGGGAGAAATACATGAAAAATGCATGTGAGCAGCCACAAAACATGGACATACATGTCTGTTACCAGATGGATGGGGCCACACAGAATGGTATCAAGGGCCGCATGTGGCCCCCGGGCCGCAGGTTGTGCACCCCTGGTATAGATCAAGTGTGGTATGTGTTCTATGTATACTACTCAGTTTAATACCGTATATGGCAGCTATCCGGAAAAATAGTTTGGAGAGAGAGAAAGATAGGAAAAAGACATAAATTGTTTGGAGAGAGGGCCTGTAGGTGGGGGGGCAGGCTGGGGGGAAGGAGGTTGAGCTTGAAGAGCCAGAGGAGTGCCCCCTGGGCTAGCGTGTGTGGTGGTGACAACAGCCGGATGTAGTTAGAATGACGACACAGGACCCCAACTTAAGAATTTAGCATCAACCAGTACAATTGTCAATTATGAGCTCGATCAAGTGTGGCATGACATTTTAGATGGAGATTGCATTTGGTCATGTACTCCCTGGAACCCCATAGTCACCCCTTCTCTGATGTGCTACCCCAGAACATTCTCTGCCCCAATTCGCAAGACCTTTTGCAGTCTCCGTGTGCTGACAGTGGGGATTTACCAGTGTTGTCTGAGGAGGTGGTGGACAATGGTGAGACACAGGTGTCGGGGGGTGAGGTAGTTGTATGGGAAGCAAGTTACAGTGGGGACTCCTTGGGGGGACTTTCTCATGATGGGACAGAGTCAACTTGGGTGGATCAGGCACAGGAACAGATCATTTTTTTTTGGTTTATTTAACTTTTATTTAGCACAAATAACCACAGAGATATTTATTCGTTATCTTCGCTGCGCAGTCTGGCGTTGGGGTTCGTCACTTTGATGGCGAGCTGTGCCGCTCTCTCCACAATGGTCTTTAGGTTCTTAGATGGAGACGTTGTGGGCGATTTCTGCACAGAAGGACTTGTTGCTCATCAACAGAACCTCGGGCTCCTTGACATTGTGGACCAGGAATTTGCGGAACCCTGTGGGCAGCATGTGTTTGTTCTTCTTGTTGCTACTGTATCCAATGTTGGGCAATATAGATACGCAGGTAATATTATTTTTCACACCTATCCCAAAAATAAAATTTACGCAGTTTACGCACAACCTGTTCTGGTGCAGCACTCGCCTCCGCCTCAGAAGCACTGTCTTCACTCGGCATATCAACCCAGCTTGGGTCAGTCACCTCGTCATCCCCCGATTCCTCAGTCTGCTCCCCCCTCGGACTTCCTGCCCTGACAACAACTTCACCACTGTCTGACAACTGTGTCTCCTCATCGTCCGACACCTCTTTACAAACTTCTTCCACTAACTCAACATTGTCATCATCATCATCACCCACAGACTGCGACAGTTGGAAAACTTGGGCATCGGGAACGAGGTCAGCGGCAACCTGAGAAGTGGTTTGTGACTCTGGGAAGGGTCCAGAAAACAGTTCCTGAGAGTATGCCGGATCGCATTCCAAATTTTCCTGGGAGGGGGCAGCCTGGGGGTAAGGAGGTTGAGGTGGAGGAGCCAAAGGAGTGCTCCCTTGGGTAACGTGGGTGGACTGCGTGGAAGACTGACTGGTGGACAAATTACTTGAAGCATTATCCGCAATCCACGACATCAGCTGTTCGCACTGTTGTGGTTTCAACAGTCCTCTACCACGTGTCCCTGTAAGTTGAGACATGAAGCTAGGGAGTGTAGCTCTGCGGCGTTCCACAGCTCCCTCATCAGCAGGTACTGTCTCACCCTGCCCAGGACCACGGCCTCTGCCCCCTGCAGAATGCCCACGCCCTCGTTCTCGACCCTTAGCCCTGGGGTTCAACATTTTCTGTATATAAGTGTATTATATAAAAAATAAATAAATAAATGGGCCTGGTGTACTGAAACCCACAAACTTGTTCAGTCTGGTTTAATTAAACGACGTAAAGAAAGTGTCACCTGGACAGAAAATACGGATTGGAGTGAGTGTGCTGAACTGTGACACACAGAAAAGTTCCACGCAGCTGTGTGAAATTGATTTGTATCACTGAGCTAAAACAACAAAAAAACAAATTTTTTTATATATTTTGTTTTATATATTTTTTTTAGTTTTGTTTTTTTGGGAACTATCGTAGACCTAACTCACACCCTGTTAATGGTGGCTATTTAGACTGCTAAACAGACAAATGTCGCACAGAGATTTTTGGGATCAAGCTATATACGTTGCAGCAAAAGACTTGGTTGTATTCAGTGACGTACAGAAAGTGTCACCTGGACAGAAAATACGGATTGGAGTGAGTGTACTGAACTGTGACACACAGAAAGGTTCCACGCAGCTGTGTGAAATGGATTTGAATCACTGAGCTAAAACAACAAAAAAACAAATTTTTATTATTTATTTTGTTTTATATATATTTTTTTTGTTTTGTTTTTTTTGGGAACGTGACGTGCAGGAACTGTCGTAGACCTAACTCACACCCTGTTAATGGTGGCTATTTAGACTGCGACCCAGACAAATGTCGCACAGAGATTTTTGGGATCAAGCTATATACGTTGCAGCAAATGACTTGGTTGTATTCAGTGACGTACAGAAAGTGTCACCTGGACAGAAAATACGGATTGCAGTGAGTGTGCTGAACTGTGACACACAGAATGGTTTCACGCAGCTGTGTGAAATGGATTTGTATTACTGAGCTAAAACAACAAAAAAACTATTTTTTTTAAATTTTTTGGGGATTTTTGTTTTTTTTTGGAACGTGACGTGCAGAAACTATCGTAGAGCTAACTGACACCCTACTGACGGTGGCTATTTAGACTGTGACCCAGACAAATGTCGCACAGAGATTTTTGGGATCAAGCTGTATACGTGACAGATAGCAAATGACTTGGTTGTATTAAGTGACGTACAGAAAGTGTCACCTGGACAGAAAATAGTGAGTGTACTGAACTGTGACACACAGAATGGTTCCACACTGCTGTGTGCAATGGATTTGTATCACTGAGATATAACATTGAAAAAAAAAAGGGGGTTATATATGGCGATAGCTGCACTACTAGTGCCAGCCAGCCAGCCAGCCAAGCCAGGAGACAAAAAAAAATTTCTTGTAGCCCTCAGAAGGGCTGTTGGGTTCTTTGTGGGTGATTCCTGCCTAACAGACAACTAAATGCAGGCCCTAACACTCTCCCTGAAACGCAGCAGCTCTATCCCTAACAACATCCAGACAGCATCTGAGCCGAGCACCGCGGCCAGTCACTAGTATATTCCAGGGTCACCTGATCAGGCCAGCCAACCCCTGCTATCGACATGTAAGGGCCCCACGTGATGCTGGGTGTACCGCAGAGTCTCCTGGCTTGTGATTGGCTGAGTTTATAGGCGCCAAAAATGCACGATGCGGAAGTTGCCATTTCCTCGAGCATGGCGAGATACTCGTCCGAGCAGCGAGCACTTACGAGTACCCTAATACTCGAACGAGCACCAAGTGCGAGTATGCTCGCTCATCTCTAGTAATATCAGGCACTATTTGGGTATTGCGGCAATAGCAGAAGTCCTAAAAAGAGATGATCACATGCCGGAACCTCAGAAAGAATTCATTTTAAAAGAAATTGAATTCATACTTCACCATAATTATTTTGTATTTAATGAGAGCTTTTATATTCAAACTAAAGGCACGGCAATGTGCAAACCTGTTTATGGGGATTTTTGAGGAGAAAAACGGTCTACTTCAACACCCCCAGATCAAATTTTGTCATCATTATATTGATGATATAATCTTTGTTTGGCAGGGAAACCAAGAAAAATTGAATCAATATATTAATCATTTAAATACCAATGAGTGGAACCTGTCGTTTAGTTTTGAATATAACTAGGGATGAGCGAACTATTGAAAAGTTAGGTTCGTTTCCCTTCGGCGAACTTAATTGAATTTCGGATTCGTACGAACCGAACCTAAAACGAACCTTGCTATAACGGCTGAATAATTGCTTCTACAATAATGGGAGTCAGATAGGGTATAGTTTTGTTTACTTGCAGTTGCTATTACAATGAAACAAGTGGAAAAAATCCAAGTGACTTCAACAATGGCGACGCAAAATATACGCATATTAGAGTATTTACACTAATGCGTACGCTAATGCGAACATTCCCGCACAAATAACGAACATACAGTGTAGCGTTGTCAAAGGTACGCTACTTAACTGAATATGTACGCATTAGCGTACTCATACACTTAGTCTGCGAACATTCCTACTCAAGAAACGAACATACAGTCTAGCGTTGTCAAAGGTACGCTACTTAACTGAATATGTACGCATTAGCGTACTCATACACTGCGTCTGCGAACATTCCTACTCAAGAAACGAACATACAGTCTAGCGTTGTCAAAGGTACACTACTTAACTGAATATGTACGCATTAGCGTACTCATACACTGCGTCTGCGAACATTCCTACTCAAGTAACGAACATACAGTGTAGCGTTGTCAATTGTACGCTACTTAACTGAATATGTAAGCATTAGCGTACATTCTCAATAAATATGCGTATATTTTGTGTTGCCGTTATTTTAACCAGATTCGTTCCGAACTTTCTCAAAATTCGCTTCGGTGACGAACCGAACTTTTGGGAAAGTTCGTAACGAATCTGGTTCGTTACGGTTCGGTTCGCTCATCCCTAAATATAACCTCAAAAAACTGTGTTCCTGGATCTTCAACTGGTGGCTAATAATAAAAATTAAATCGAGACTAAGACGCACTTCAAAAACGTGGAAGCCAACTGTTATTTAGATTACACGAGTTGCCACCATAAGAAATGGAAAAGGAACATACCATACAGTCAGATGAAAAGAATTAGGAGGAATTGTTCAGATAATAAGGCAATGAAAGCACAACTAAAAATCCTGAGTGATTAGGTTCAAGGAGAAGGGATATCCTAAAGGCTTATTGAAAGAATCGGAGAAAAGGATCCTAAAAGTTAGTCAAAAGGAGAGTCTGATTCCGAAACAAGATCCTAAAAACCAACCTTCACTAGAAGTCCCTCAGAAAAATCACTACCAAATTAGTCTGATCACCAAATACAATTCCAAAATTGATTTAGTAATCCGCAGCACTCCATCAATTGTTGCAAACCAGTGTGATCTTTATTGCAAAACCATCATGGCAATTCACAGCAATGGCGCCATTGCTGTGAATTGCCATGATGGTTTTGCAATAAAGATCACACTGGTTTGCAACAATTGATGGAGTGCTGCGGATTACTAAATCAATTTTGGATTACTGTGGGACCACAAAGCCAGGACCTGATTTCTGCGTGCACCACCGAATCCCACTCGGAGGAGGATGTAAATGTTGTAGGAACATAATACAGAGCACAAAGGAAATTATAGTACCAACCACAGGGAAGAAAATAAAAATCCGACGTTAAATGAACTGTGGCACAAAGAATATAAAATACCTTCTGCAATGTCCCTGCAATTTACTATATGTAGGAAGAACAACCCAAACCCTGTGAGAAAGGATTACTGAACATAGATCAAATATTACCAGGAGAATTACCACACATAGCGTCTCGCGTCACTATATGTTGAGACATAATGGGGACCCTACATCTTTAAGAGTAATCCCCATCGAATGGATATCAAAATCATACAATTATTATGTCGAAAAGAGATGTACTGGATCTTCCACTTAAACACTTTGACTCCATTTGGTCTTTGAGTCCCTTAAGTATGTCAACTATTAGGACTATGGATGTCAAGTGATCCTTTTATCTGCCAAAAATAGGTTTTATATATATTTAAATGTATGTATATATATATATATATATATATATATGTATTTGAGTGTATATGAACATTAATTGATATGGAATGCATGAATATATGCAGCTATATATGCAATTGTCTATCTTTTCCATCAATTTTATTATGCGTTTTCATTAATTTTATTCAGATCGGGAGACCTTGGGGGCCATTCAACTGCTACATGGTGATGTGTTTCCCTCTTTATGCACTGAAGCTGGCACGTTCCCTGAGTTTTTCCAGCAAGATGGTGCACCACCACATTATGGGTGTCAGGTCCGAACATTCCTAGATGAACAGTTTTCTGGAAAGTGGATTGATCGTCGTGGGCCAGTTGAATGGCCCCCAAGGTCTCCCGATCTGACCCCTTTAGACTTTTTCTTTGGGGTCATCTGAAGGCAATCGTCTATACTGTGAAGATATGAGATGTGCTGCACCTGAAACTACGGATACTGGAAGCCTGTGCTAACATTTCTTGTGCGGTGTTGCTATCAGTGTGTGAAGAGTGAGAGAAGAGGGTTGCATTGACAGTCCACCACAATAGGTAGCACTTTGAACACATTTTATAAGTGGTCAAAAACTTGTAAATAACTCATGAAAGAATGAAGTTACGTTAAAACCAAGCACACCATTGTTTTTCTTATGAAATTCTCAATAGGTTTGATGTGTCACATGACTCTCTTCCCATTGAAAAAACTAAAGTTGGATCCAAAATGGCCAACTTCAAAATGGATACCATGGTCACCACTAGGGATGAGCGAACTTTTGAAAAGTTCGTTTCGCTTCGGCGAACTTTCTTGAATTTCGGATTCGTACGAACCGAACCTAAAACGAACCTTGCTATAACGGCTGAATAATTGCTTCTACAATAATGGGAGTCAGATAGGGTATAGTTTTGTTTACTTGCAGTTGCTATTACAATGAAAAAAGTGGAAAAAATCCAAGTGACTTCAACAATGGCGATGCAAAATATACGCATATTTGAGAATTTACACTAATGCGTACGCTAATGCGAACATTCCCGCACAAATAACGAACATAGTGTAGCGTTGTCAAAAGTACGCTACTTAACTGAATATGTACGCATTAGCGTACGCATACACTGCGTCTGCGAACATTCCTACTCAAGTAACGAACATACAGTCTAGCGTTGTCAAAGGTACGCTACTTAACTGAATATGTACGCATTAGCGTACGCATACACTGCGTCTGCGAACATTCCTACTCAAGTAACGAACATACAGTGTAGCGTTGTCAATTGTACGCTACTTAACTGAATATGTACGCATTAGCGTACATTCTCAATAATTATGCGTATATTTTGCGTCGCCGTTATTTTAACCAGATTCGTTCCGAACTTTCTCAAAATTTGCTTCGGTGACGAACCGAACTTTTGGGAAAGTTCGTAACGAATCTGGTTCGTTACGGTTCGGTTCGCTCATCCCTAGTCACCACCCATCTTGAAAAGTTTCCCCCCTCCCATATACTAATGTGCCACAAAACAGGAAGTTAATATCACCAACCATTCCCATTTTATTTAGGTGTATCCATATAAATGGCCCACCATGTATGTATATAAAGCTATATGTAAGTTGTATGTATTATATGCCACTACAACTGAAGAAGGGGGACCCCCAAAACATGTTGAGAACCAGTTTTTTTTAATAATAGGATTGAATGAGAAGCTACCAGGTCGGCTGCCATCTATTTCTTGTAATCTTTGGAGTGAACTCGGCTCGGGGTGTCTTGAGCTTTATCCAAGAGACATCCTCCCCAGTGAAGTGATATATATATATATATATATATATATATATATATATACAGTATATATATATTTCTCTGTTGTGCATAATGTGGGAACATTTCATTTGAATCTCAGCAAGTGAACTTTACATCACCAATATCTCTGTGTAATGAGATTGGATGTAGCTACTACTTTGACACATGTGGGTACCAACCTGTAAAGCACAGATAATCCCTATCTAAAGAGTCCTGATATCTTGTCACTATATCTTTAGCTAATATAGCAATTCAGATACTAATATAATAATCTTTTGGGAACTGGCGCCTATATATGGTACCCTTTTCTTATAGCAGACGTGAGTTCATCATACTCCTCTGCCAACCTTATTTGTTACATTTTCTAGTGCTGGAGTCAACCGCACTTGGACCATTGTGCACTGCCGCTTCCCCCAAAATACTTCCAACTATACCTCTGAACACTATCTTCACGTACTCAGTTTTGGTGTTTTCACCTCCTTGGCGCCTCGAAACCTTATCATACATATTTTGGGCCCTTTCCCCCGAAATATTTGTGATTAACATTCTTTTTTCCTTGTTTTTTGTGTCTAGTATAGAAACTGCACATACTAGCAGAGAAACTACTCCATTGTCATTCAAAGGTCTTTTATTGGAGAGTTCATCTGGTGAAGTAAACACTATGATCAGTAATAGCTGATAAGACAGGATCTTGTTTTGGGGCACATGCAAATTTTACCTGTTCATGAAGACAAGGAAATTATTGGCAATAGAGATGAGCGAACCACTGAAGATTCTTTTTGGGTCCGGTTCGCTGAATTTATGAAAAAAGTTAGGTTTGGACCTGAATTGGTTCAGGCCAAACCGAAATTGCTCCAATTGCCCTGAATGTTATTATTAGAGTTGAGCGAACGTGCTTGTAACAAGCACTGTACTGCTCGGATCTCCTGCGCTCGCATGGGCGCAGGCTTCCGGATCCGTCGGGTGAGTAGGACGGATCCGGATGGCTGCGCCCATGCGAGCGCAGGGGATCCGAGCAGTACAGTGCTCGTTACGAGCATGTTCGCTCAACTCTAGTTATTATATAACTAGAGATGAACAAAGTATTTGAAAATTTAATTTGGCTGCTTTGCGAATTAAAAAAATAGCTTTATGAAAAATTACATAGAAATATGCTTTGTGGCAAAGTACAGTCATGGCCAAAAGTTTTGAGAATGACACAAATATTATATTTTCACATGATCTGCTGCCCTCTGGTTTTTATGTGTGTTTGTCAGATGTTTTTATCACATACAGAAATATAATTGCAATCATATTATGAGTAACAAAAGCTTATATTGACAGTTAGAATGAGTTAATGCAGCAAGTCAATATTTGCAGTGTTGACCCTTCTTCTTCAGGACCTCTGCAGTTCTCCCTGGCATGCTCTCAATCAACTTCTGGACCAAACCCTGACTGATAGCAGTCCATTCTTGCACAATCAATGCTTGCATTTTGTCAGAATTTGTAGTTTTTTGTTTGTCCACCCGTCTCTTGATGATTGACCACAAGTTCTCAATGGGATTAAGATCTAGGGAGTTTCCAGGCCATGGACCCAAAATCTCTATGTTTTGTTCCCTGAGCCATTTAGTTATCACCTTTGCTTTAAGGCAAGGTACTCCATCATGCTGGAAAAGGCATTGTTGATCGCCAAACTGCTCTTGGACGGTTGGGAGAAGTTGCTCTCGGAGGACATTCTGGTACCATTCTTTATTCATGGCTGTGTTTTTAGGCAAGACTGTGAGAGAGCCGATTCCCTTGGCTGAGAAGCAACCCCACACATGAATGGTTTCAGGATGCTTTACAGTTGGCATGAGACAAGACTGGTGGTAGCGCTCACCTCGTCTTCTCCGAATAAGCTGTTTTCCAGATGTCCCAAACAATCGAAAAGGGGATTCATCAGAGAAAATGACTTTACCCCAGTCCTCAGCAGTCCACTCCCTGTACCTTTTGCAGAATATCAGTCTGTCCCTGATGTTTTTTCTGAAGAGAAGTGGCTTCTTTGCTGCCCTCCTTGAGACCAGGCCTTGCTCCAAGAGTCTCCGCCTCACAGTGCGTGCAGATGCACTCACACCTGCCTGCTGCCATTCCTGAGCAAGCTCTGCACTGCTGGAAGCCCGATCCCGCAGCTGAAACACTTTTAAGAGATGGTCCTGGCGCTTGCTGGTCTGTCTTGGGCGCCCTGGAGCCTTTTTGGCAACAATGGAACCTCTCTCCTTGAAGTTCTTGATGACGCGATAGATTGTTGACTGAGATGCAATCTTTCTGGCTGCGATACTCTTCCCTGTTAGGCCATTTTTGTGCAGTGCAATGATGACTGCACGTGTTTCTTTAGAGATAACCATGGTTAACAGAAGAGAAACAATGATGCTAAGCACCAGCCTCCTTTTAAAGTGTCCAGTGGTGTCATTCTTACTTAATCATGACAGATTGATCTCCAGTCCTGTCCTCATCAACACCCACACCTGTGTTAATGGAGCAATCACTGAAACGATGTTAGCTGGTCCTTTTAAGGCAGGGATGCAATGATGTTGAAATGTGTTTTGGTGGATAAAGTTCATTTTCTAGGCAAATATTGACTTTGCAAGTAATTGCTGTTAAGCTGATCACTCTTTATAACATTCTGGAGTATATGCAAATTGCCATTATAAAAACTGAAGCCGTAGACTTTGTAAAAATTAATATTTGTATCATTCTCAAAACTTTTGGCCATGATTGTAAGTAGTGGGGGCAATGATGGGGAGTAGCGATTGTGAGGCTTCCCATCATTGTACCCCTCAGATGCCATGCTCATACATGATCACAGCATCTGTTTTATATAATACTGTGTAAAATGGAAAATAAATTATACTTGCCTGTTCAATTTGCTCGCAATGGACAGGCCACCTCCAAGCACAGGACTTTGTCCGAGATCTTCAAGCCAGATGGTGAATGCTGGCCCATCATGAGCAAATGGAGCAGGTAAATATTATTTTTTGTTTTGTTTTGTTTTTTTTCACTATTTTAGGTTAAGTCAATTCACTTCCCCTAAGCAACAGGAAATTCGGCTTTGCGGCGAGTCAAATTTATCCTGAAACTCGGGGAATCACTCAACACTATATATAACCACCTCTAGTATCCTATGGCTCATCATTTGTGGGAAAACTTATCTCTTTTCGATTATTTTTATGACTTACCCCCCCTTCCCGCCCAATCTTGGACCCTAGATTAGAAGTCGCTTTGCTCAAAGCCTCGGATTAATGCTGTACAGAAATCAGTCTCCGTAAAACTTGGATACAAACGCTGCTTTAGCTCTGACTGGTACTATATAACCGAAGTCGAGTTCAGATCCAAGCTTTAAAGTATAAATAAATGATGTCTGATGGACACTGACATACATAGATATGGGTAAATAGACATTTGACTGCGTTAACATACAGCATTTTTTAAAAACACACCACACCGGCACATGTGTTATGCTTTTTATATTACAAATGCTTCCAAAAAATGTCCCTTATCGGGGGAAGATGATGGTTAAAACACACTGTGTTATGGAATTCAAGTTGCTTGGGGGACCGGGCATCCAAAAATCATGCCTCGACAAGGTTGGAATTCCTGCCCGTACAACATGCACAAGTGTTAATTGTCATAAGAAAAAGTTGCTCATTGTGAAGGAGCCTAAACAAATTCTCCATTTTAATTAGGAGCAGCAGCAGTGCAATGTGGAAAAGGTACGGTATAGATATAGGGGCATGTGATGCACTAGTAGGAGGAGCTGGAACAGCATATTATGTAATGTACAGGCTGTCTATGGGTAGTAGTAACAATAATAGTAGTAGTGACAGTAGTAGCAGATTATTTAATTAATGGTGGTGGCCGTAGGGGAATTAGCAGCAAGGTGCAGAAGCAGCCATACATCACATGTTGGCAGAAAGGCAGCAACATAATAACATAACCTTATGGAAGCCGTACAGAATGTGAATGTAGGCAGATCACAGCAGTGGCATGATGGTGGCAGCAGCACCTGTACAGCATGATGGTAGGCAGGTCACAGCAGTGGCATGATGGAGGTGGAAGCAGCAGTCATGCAGAATGCGATGGTAGGCAGGTCACAACAGTGACATAATGTGGTGATGGCAGCAGCAGCCGGAAGGAATATGATGGTTGGCAGACAGCAACAGTGGCAAGATGAGGCACTGCCAGCAAGGCTAGATCTATTCGTTGGAATCTGCCGGAGTAGTATGAAAATCCTTCTGAATGTAGGCTTGGTTTATTTTGATAAAAGTGATGTTTTGGACACTGGCAGAAGACAACTTGGTCCATCTAGGTGTTACCATGCGCCCAAGGCACAGAAAACCCACTGCCAGTGTCCAAAACATCACTTTTGTCAAAATGAACCAAGCCTGGATTCAGGAGGATTTTCAGCAGTTTCCAATGAACAGATCTAGCATTAATGGCAGTGCCCCATTTTGTCACTGTTGCTGTCTGCCAACAATCACGTTCCTTATGACTGCTGCCGCCACCTGCTGCCGCCACTTCTTCAACCTGCCTACCATTGCGTGCTTTACAGCTGCTACTGCCAGCCACATCATGCCACTGCTGTGACTTGCCTAGCATCGGGTTTTGTAAGGCTGCTGCCAACTCCATGATTACTCTGCTGCGACCTGCCTACCATCACGTTCTGTACTGCTGGCAATATTGTCACTGCTGTGACTTGCCTACATAAACATTTTGTAAGACTAGTGCTGCCGCAGTCTTTATTGTGTTACCATCATGTCTCTGCTGAGGCAGGCAGGAAATTATTTTCCATAAGGCTGCCGCTGCAGCTCCTCTCTGCTAATCCCCTACTGCCACCACCATTAATGAAAAGAATCTGTCACCACTGTCACTACTGTTACTACAACCCATAGATGGCTTTGTACGTTACACGCTATGTCGCTCCTGCTGCCCCTACTATTGCATTGCATGCCACTATATCCGTACCATACCTTTTCCACATTGCACTGCTGCTGCTCCTAATTAAAATGGAGAATTATTTTAGGCTCATTCACAATAAGCAACTTTTTCTTATGACAATAACACTTGTGCATGTCATATGGGCAGGAATTCTAACCCTGTCTAGGCATTATTTCTGGACGCCTGGTCCCCTTAAGTAACTTTTTTTTAATCCTATAACACCATTTTGTTAATCATAATCTTCCCCCGATTAAGAGAAATTTTTTTAAAGCTTAGGTATATAAAAAAGCATAATACATGTGCCAGTGTGGTGTGTGTTTTTAACATGTTGCATGTTAATGCAGTCAAATCTTCATTTTTACCCTTACCCATGTATGTCAGTGTCACTCAGACATCATTTACTTTTGCTGTCATTGTGTTCCAGAGTAGTGATGAACGAAGCGATCTGAAGTCGCTTCACTCAAAACTTCGGAATAATACTGTACGGAGATCTGTCTCTGTACAGCATTAAAATGTACGGCCTATGTTGAGGAAAAGTTAGTTGAAAACCACTTTAAAAATTTAATCTGAACTCTATTTCTGTTCCAAGGTACCAGTCGGAACCAAAGCCAAGTTTGGATCCAAGTTTTAAAGTGGTTTTACTCTTTAAAAATCAAATAGTGAAGTTATTCAACAAAGTATTGCATGATTTTCTGAATTACCAACTACGCCTCAACAGAGGCGGTAAATTTTCATGCTGTACGGAGACATCTACATGTACGGAGTATCTCTGTTCAGCATTGATCTGAAGATTTGAGCGAAGAGACTCCTAACCTAGGATCTGAAGCTCGCTGCGTTCATCACTATTCCATAGCTTGGACAGGGGGAGGAAAAAAAATAAGAAAAATAAACAAAAAGAGATAACAAGTTTTCCCAAAAATTATTAGGCCTAGGACACTAGAGGGGGTTATATATAGTGTTTGGCAAATCACTGAATTTCAGGATAAATTTGATTTGTCACAAAGCCGCACTTCCTGTTGCTTAGTGGTAGCGAATCGATTGAACCTGAAATAGTGAAAAAAACAAGAAAAAAACATAGACATGCTCCATTTGCTCACAATGGGCTTTCCGTCGCCATCTTCCATGAAGATATCGGCAAAAATCCCATGCGCAGTGACGTATGATGTCACCATGCCGCCTGGTTTTATGACATCATTTCGGGCCATGCAAGATTTTGCACCAGCTCTTCAAGCAAGATGGTGGCGCCTTCCCGTCGTAAGCAAATGGAGCAGGTAAGTAGTTTTATTTTATTTTTTTTTCAAATTTTACACCGTGTTATGTATCAGATGCTATGATCATGTATTAACACGGCATCTGAGGGGTGCAATTCCTAATTGCTGCCCCCTGTAATTGCAGCTACCACTTCTTCATGAAGCATATTTCTTTGTAATTTGTGACAAAGCAAATTTTTTAGTAAAAATCGGCGAAGCAGCCAAATAGAACTTTCTAATACTTTGTTCATTTCTAGTTATATACGAACATTCAGGGCAATTGGAGCAACTTTTATTCGAACCAATTCATGTCCAAACCAAATTTTTTTCATAAATTCGTCAGACTGGACCTGTTAAAAATCTTCAGTGGTTCGTTCATCTCTATTGCCAATGATTTCCTTGTTTTCATGAACAGGAAAAATTTGCAGTTGCCCCCAAACAAAATCCTGTCTTATCAGCAATTACTGATAATACTGTTTACTTCACCACAGGACCTTTGAATGACAATGGACTGGTTTCTCTGCTAGCATGTGCAGTTTCAGTAGTAACCAGTCCTTTTCAGGTGCTGAGGGACAGCTCCGTCCTTTTTGTTAGTAGCCTCCACATTGAAAGTAGACATTTGTCCTAATTGACCACTAATCCTTTATTGTTTTACAAACAGCAAGTCACTTAGAAGTTATTAAGGTAATAAGGTATTAATTAGGTAATAATTATGGCCTTTTGTACATCAGGAAAATTGTCAAGAACATCTGTATAAATATGCAATAATCATCCATGGTCAACATTAGAGATGAGCAAATCATCCAAAATTTGCTTCGCCGAATATTCGTCAAGGTTTTCACAAGAGTCGAACGAATACGAATCTATTCGACGAAGCTGCGTACAAATTATTTGTTATTATGTGGTGTTTTGTGAACATTTGCACACTAATAACGAACATACACTTGTTTAAAGGTACACAACATATGTGAACACGTACGCATGAGTGTACAAAAGTGCGTACGAATCCTTAGCGTACTATTGTTTTTTTTTTTTCAGTTCTGAGGGGCATATCTACACTTTCCCGCTCTTGCGGGGGTGGAACGTCATTTTCCCACCGTACGCAGAATGCGTAAATTTACTTACGTTTCGTACGTATCTTACGTATAGTTAGCGGTCAAATATTTGCGTACGTTTCCGAATAATACGAATTAAATCCGACAAAATTCGGATTCGCTTCAGCAGCACATGGCCTGGGTAAATACAGTTGTGTTGTTGACAAATAATAAATCTTTACTGGGACAAACAAGCACAGCAGTGATCATTCATCCCCATACAGAAGCATGATTGATGCACGTAAATGCAACTCTACTGTGCCAAATGATTGGGTGATTATCAGGAACGATTGGTTTATTCTCTACCGTTGCCCTCTTGCATCTTCCCAAATAATTAGGCCCTTACACTTCAATAAAACAAAGGAATATTTAGTCCCTAAAGGAGCTCAATATTTTTTCATTTGCATTTTTTAATCATTTAGCACCAAGCAGTAGTATGGCATTCTTGAAGATCAGGAACATTGTTGCCAAAGCTCTTTGTTTTTGGTAAAGGCTTTACAATCACATAGAGAATGATCTGATCACAGTGTTTGCTTTATAGGTGGACATACACTTTTGACTGAAGTAGGGTGATATTTGGACACTGGGAGGGGGGGATTGGGAACTCAAAGTGGCCCTGGAAAAATAGTAAAAGTTACCCCATGCTGTAGGAAGAGCCAAAGTTCTTCACCAAAGTCTCGCAAAACTTCAGACTTAACAAATTTCACCTCTAAGCCCATATATTTGAATACTGAATGGAGATGGGTCTCCATACAACATTCAAATAAAGCAACTACCGTGTTTCCCCGAAAATAAGACAGGGTCTTTTTTTTTTTCTCTCCAGAAAAAGGGTTAGGGCTTATTATAGGGGTAGGTCTTCTTTCGGGGAAACACGGTATGTCATTTTTTTTCCCCCACGGGCCCCTGTGCACACACATACAAAAAATATACTTACCTACAGTCAGCTCCGCTTTGGACTTCTTCTTCTCACCCAATACTGTCATCCGGTGTGCACTGTATCATCCCCTCAACCAGCGTGATCCCACGAGACCCGGTGCTTAGGTCACGTCTCGCGGGATCATCACAGGGGAGACGTCTTGCAGTGCCGGATAGGGTAAGGGTAAAGGTGTGTGTATAGGCAACTAACTGTGCAGCGCTGCATACTACAGTACGCAGCATTGGACAGGTAGCGCCACCAGCAGAGAGGCCCTGAATGGCCATTAAAATCACTTGCGGGGCTGCGCCCAAACCCCTCCCTCCACCAACACCCTTCCCCCCGCAAACCTATTCTCAGTGATCGTGACGTCACCCACGTCACATCACTTACACTCAATGTACCTAGGGCTTATTTTTGGAGTAGGGCTTATATTTTAAACCTACTCCAAAAACAGGGCAAAATAGCACTAGGGCTTATTATCGGGAAAATTAATAAAAAAAACAGCAAATTAGAACATGTCCAACTTGAAGAAACATTCACTCCCAAAACATTTATATCATATCCATGGACTAAAAACAGCTGATACCCGAGGGTCCCGGTGGTGGACCCCCGTTTTGGAGAATGAGGACCTGTGACTCCCATTCATGCAGACCTCATCTACATGGCCCTCTCCACTGAAGTCTGAAGCAGCTTTAAAGACATTTTTTTTTATAAATGCCAATTGTCTTGGGCCTATGGTATGCAGGTAAACCTTACAGAGCATGGCCTGTTTCATGCATAACAACACATATGACCTGAGAAGTCTCAGTGACAAATGTCTCCTGCCTTCATGGTCCACTATACCTACTGTATATTAGCTATATGGGAGAAGTTCTTCTGGGGTGATCTCACTCCTCACTAACATACAGAAACCGTCTACAAAAAAAAGGGATAAAAGGCTGCCTAATACAGATGTCAAAATCAAGTTTAGCTATGTGCCCATCACTGTGACACCTACATTATCTTGTTACGTTAAAGGGCTTGTGCAGCCAGTTTATATTGATGACCTATCTTCAGGATCGGTCATCGATATCTGATCGGAGAGAGCAGAGAATAGGGAGCAGGGTAAAGGAGCACAATGATAACATACCACAGTGTGATAAAAGTGGCACAACAGTAAGGACACTGATGATGTGCGTTAGACAGAACCTGGGAACTGGATCGAGCTGCTGAGAAGGAGGTGACATCAGAGAAGGAAGGTGGTGGCAGGGGCAGCAATAAAAAGCAGAGACAACGTATGGCCAGAACCTCCTAAAAACTATCAGAGCCAAATATGCTTTTATTATAGTTAGCTGGGGAACTGATGCTGCTGAAAATGTGGGCACAGGCTCAAAATGTGCCAGACCTAAGCCAAGCTTGGAAGCCATTAGTTCCGCTTCATTGAGTGTACCACTATTTCACATCTGTCAGTTTTTCTCAATTCTCACTGTGAACAAAGGTGCAAGCAACTATGGACACCATGAGCAGCTGTTATGGACAGGGACAGTGCATGTCTTTCATATCCTACTGGGTCAATGTTTTATTGTGGCAGTGGTGAGGCAGCAGAGTAGAAACACAGCTGATCACCGCTAAAGTGAATCAAGTAGGAAAAATCCAGCAGTAGTTATACCAACTCCAACTGGGTATGGTCATCAGTGACAGTGGCAGGAACATCACAGCTGCACTGCATTTAGGGGAAATACATCTTCATATGTACAAACCCTCTTTAGTGATCATCTGCCTGTGTAAAGGTACCGCCGATTAACCAATGAACAATTGAAACGCTTGTTCATCAGGTAATAGGATTGTTGGTATGGGCACCTAAATCATCGTTTGTCGGCCTGTCTAAATAGCCTCTGCTGCCAGCTAGTAATTATTCCATATGGGAATAAGTGATAGCATTAGCGATCTATCATCTCCATACTGTGGAGGAGATCGCTGCATGTAAATGCATCAGCCTCCTTCATTTATGAGCGGGCAATTTTCAGGTAGGAACCCTACATATCTACTGATTCTTCTATATGGAAGCTTGGCCGATGTGATGGGTATGCTAGAATTCAATCCAGTTAATTGTTCTGATGGTAGCTAAACGGCCTAACAGAGGTGTCTGGCAGCTACTCTACTTACTGAAATACGGTGTATGTAAAACTTTAGGGTTCTTTAACACAGGCAGACCAGTGCCGATCAATGATATCTAAAATGTCTATCGCCACTTGTTGAACTCCGTTTATACAGAGTACTTATAGACACTGTAGGTGCTTGATGGTTAATGTAACTGTTTTCACACACACACAGTTCCACTATTGTCTACCGCATATCCCTGTTTACACAAGCTAACAAGCAATTTGTATCCTACATTCAAGTCTGGCAATCAGGAGCATTAATCAGTGAGAAAAGTTTTGAAAAATTTGATTTGGCAACTTCCCTAAAATTAGCCAAGAAATTTGATTTGTTACAAATTGATTAGTCACAAATCACTATAAATCAGGTATACCCAGGCTTCTCTGCCTTAGGGTACAGCCACATGGAGCAGCCATGCTGTGGATGGGATGTGGCCATGCTACGGTGAAGAATCATGCCAATTAGCCCGCAGCTGCCTTTTGTTTAATAATGAAGACTACACTGTATAAACAGGGGCTCTTTCTGGTATCAGGTTTGGCTGGTTAAATGCAGAGAAAATATGCATATTATTGCTGTTCTTGCCTGCAATCTCTTGCAGGTTATTTGACAGTAAACATAAAATATTGTTCAGCTCTGGCATACCCATTTCTCCAACCCTAGCACTCTCCTGACCTACAGGTGGGAGCCCTTCTTCATCCATCTGCTTTTCCTCCTTTTCCACATCATCTAATATCGATGAGAATCAGGGGCGTAGCTATAGGGGGTGCAGAGGTCGCTACCGGGCCCAGGAGCCTGAGGGGGCCCAAAGACCCTTGTGCCTAATAAGAAGAAACACAGAGCACTAAGGGAAGGGGGGCCCAAGCTGAACTCTTGCACCAGGGCCCATGAGCCTTTAGCTACGCCGCTGATGAGAATATGTCACCAAGAACATCCAGCTCCTCCTCTCTCTGCATCTTGCTGACTTTTCTAGGACATTTGGACTTTGAAAGATGATTTGGAAGAAGTAAAGTTGGCAAAAGATGAGGATAGTCATTATTAAGACCTTGCCACATATGGGGTGCAGAATGGATGGTATTGGTTGGCACACTGGGTGCTGGAATAAGGCTTCCATCTTACATATATATTGAATTACATTTCTTAGTTTATGGCTGATATAAAAATAAGTAAATATAGATATACATAAAACTGACGGAGCATAAGTCTCCCTGCACTGTCCCTGCACTCTACCTCTCCACTATTCTTCTATTAAAAATATTCAGCAACACTGTCCCTAGGGTGTGAGCACTTACCTCACCTCTCCCTATGCTTAGCTCACAGGACAATGGAGGAGACCGCACAGGATGAGGATTTTATATGGCTGTGATATCCCAGGGGATCTGTTGATTGGCTGGCTGCACGGCATTATGGGTAATCACGCATTCCCAGGTTTCTTACTTTACCTTTGTAACGTGCAGCTGCCATTTTAGGGAAAACTGATTAGTTAGCATGAAGCGAAAGAAAATTCAGATTCATTGGAGATCAAAATTTTCCTCAAGTTCTGACCAAACTCAGCTTTGAATGCCTTGCTTCGCTCAACACTAATAATCTGGCCTAGTAATATTTTGGACTTTGTTCCAAAGCTTTGGCCTTTGAAAAGGGTTTCATAAAAATACATATTATAACCAAATAAATACTCATGTAAATCCAACCCATGGAGAGTATAATTAGTATTCTAAAATATATTTATTCAGGAATTTACCATGGAACATTAATGCTAGCATGACTACAAATCATGTAAGTACTAAAAGTATTCTGTCACTGGAATATTAGCTATAATTTATATTGTTTTAAGGCAGAACATTTTTACAATTTTTTACACATCAGCTAAGGAAATATTTTATTATATGTACTGAGTGACCCTATTTATATTTTAAATATTGTCTCCAGGATATTATTTTCTTCATCCTTGATTCTTTTTTAGCAAGTACGAACAACATAAAACTTAACATAATAGTATTCTAGCCACAAAGTATAATAAAAAGGCTGCAAAATATTTTACTATATTAAATATATTGACACAAAAACATTGTACTTATATTTTGCATATTGACGAAAGAATATTTTAATATTTTTATTATGTTAATTCTTTTAAAGAATATTTTGCTATATTTTTTAAGAATATTTTTATTATATTTTATATATTGGCTAAGTAATTTGTATTGTGTATGTATGTGTGTATTTTTTTTTCCCAGTATATTTTTAAATTTTAGTTTTCGTCCCATGACTATTCATACTTTAATATATTTTAACTAATTTTATTCAAACCACCCAAGACTTGAAAAAAGGATCAATTTTTTTCAAGACATTGCATTTTCCAATGGAGGAAAATGGAAAACCTAGAAATAGAACAAGAAATACAAATCAGTGGTTTTCAACCAATTAATAAACAAAAGCATTGTAAACATGATGTAAATGTTTTCTCCTAGGGTGGTCTGCAAGTTTTTTTCAGTATTGCCCTGATGTTGTCAAAGTTTGGTATCTGTGGGATTGCCCAATTGTTAAAGGATTAAATATGATAAGGATGTTTTGTGATGCACAAGGCCAGATGGAAACTGCCCTGGGGCAATGTAATCCCTAGAATCTGTTGTTCGAGAGCTGATTGGCTAAGAAAGTGGTCTGTTCCCAAATATAAGTGAGGTGTCTGAGAAAAGTACAACAGAAAGCATCAGAGAGAAAACAAGGGTTCTCCATCAACTGACTCCAGAACTAAACCATGATGAATGCAAGCATCATTCTTTTAATTTGCTTGGTTGCTTCTTCTACAGGTTTACCCATCAAGGTGAGACTAAAATAACTTGTATTGTGACAACTAAGCTGTTTGTGTTGATTGGCCTATAGAGTGGTCATTATCTAATTATTTATCTCATATCTATCTATATCTATCTATCTATCTATCTATCTATCTATCTTTGTCTCACATATCTATCTAATCTATCTGGAACACAACTCATAACTAATTATAAATTAATTCTTATGATGGTCTTATTCCTTTGAAAGGTTAATAGGGCTTTAAGGGGATTATTATTTTTTTTTTATAATAAAACAATGGACAGAAATAATGCCTCCATCAATCCCCCACTTCCATTGGTTCAATGCTCTTCTGATCCTTGCTGCTTTCCACTTCCCATCCTGTATATACCAAGAAAATCCTGCTCATCCATTCACTGGCCTTAGTGGTAACCTGCCTCAGCCAATGATTGGTTGACTGGGCCTTTCCTGGAATATCAGGGTGTGGAAATAGGATAAGAAGTGGGGATCGGAGAAGTGTTAGATTGGTGGAGGTGACTTTTCTTTTCTAACCCTTTCTGACTTTTATTCAATGTAATTCTCTGGAAAACCTCTTTTCCATTCAGTTTACAGCGTACAAATGTGACAATGCTAAATGTTATGTACTATAAAAGATGCTGAATTAACTACTTTGTTTAAAAAATGCAGTGATCACATAAAAATATAATTTTTTGGTTGACAAATATAACTGTATGTGAGTGCATGATTAATATGGCATTTAGAAGAAATATGCTATAAAATGTTTTCCAGGCCATATTTGGCATATCTACACAATGGGACCAGTCATTGTGTTTTAAGTGACTTTTTTTTTTAAGTTTGACTAAGTATATTATTGCTCTTCTCACTTAGGGGTATAAAAGTCGATCAGAGTCAGGAGAAAATCATGGTAAGTTTTCCGATTTATATTCCATCACTGTCGTGTATGTTTAAACACTTTAAAAGGTCAATGAGTTTTGATAAAACTTTTGATATGTGATAGTGACATATCAAAGGTTTTGATTGATTGGTGGTCTGAGTGCTGATATCTCCACATTTCACTAGAACAAGGAGAGAGAAGTGTTCATACATTGAGCTCTCTCTCACTCTTCACTGAAGAATCGAGAGGGGCCTATAGACTTTCTATTAAGTCCATGTCCTCGTTCTAGCAAGTAAGGATCTCAGCACTTAAACCTCTACCAATAAAAACCTCTGATTTGTCTCTATAACATACCAAAGGTTTAAGGGAAACTCAGTGACCCTTTAAAGGAATTGTTCAGTCTTTAGGGGTCCACACACATTCAATTGCTGTTGGCTGAATGATCGTTTCGATGACAGCTGTCTCTCTTGGCTCTCAAAACTCTTTCATACAGTACATTCATATTCAATAGAGAGAGACGAGAAAGACACGGCCAGACACCTCTAGTGGCAAGCTTATCTTCCAGGAGAAGAAAAGTATAGGTCAAAAATATTTAATTTGCCCAATTCTTCTCCAGATGATGGGGGGAAAGTATGAAGCTTCCCATACACGCTAAACTGTCAGATGAACACATTTTTCCAACCTGTCCAATCACATTTTCAGCAGACAGAAGTCTACCATCTGCTATCATGCTACTTTTTTGAAATTATGGTTGACATAAAATGGCCAAATTTCAGCCTGCTGTAATCCCATGTGTATGTCCTGCTTAACAATGTAATTATTTGAAAGAAAAGGCTTTCAACCACAAAAATTAAATGTGAACCTGTCATCAGAATCAGTCTTAATGAACGAGGCATAATTCCCCGTATGTCTTGTTTAGATCCTGTTAATTAATTGGCTCAATATTCTGCTCGTGTAAATGAGCTCTTCTTCATTAATTTCTTGTTCCATTCTTCCTGTCGAAGTATGTTATGAAAAAAATAATACTATTCTTAATATATTTCCAGGGAAAGCAGATGATAACAAAACAGATGAACCTCTAGACGTCTTCTCCAAGATTCTTAAAGTAAACACAGGTAAGAGTAGTATGACATTTCCACATTCCTTCATTTTCAGAATTTTCCCTGACCACATCCCTAGGCTAAGTATTCATACGTTATATTCATACTGCTGCTTCTAAATGTACGCCAGATCCCTTGCTGGGAAAATTTTAGATTATTTTCCACACCTAAAACAGGCATAGAAAATAATGAATGAGACAAGCCAACATTTCCGTTCCCTAGAAGATTACAGGATACAACCATAGAGCCAAAATGGAGTGGCAGGAGTCAGGAGAGTAAAATGGCCAAAATGCTGGACAAACCCTTTTATGTCAAAAACCAATAAACATCTGCAATGAACACAGGCAATTATATATTATTATAGCTATTGAAATCCTATAAAATATTTTTTTTTTTTAGCAAATAGATGTCCATCCAAAGTCTACTCCACACATTGTGCTTATAAATGTTTTCTTCTTTTCCAAAGGAGTAGAAAAGAGCACAAACCCAATAGTCTATGGTGATGTCATAAAAAGGATGGGTCGTTATGCCACTAAATGTGATCACTGTCTGTGGCCTAAATCTGCCGATGGAACTGTCCAAGTGCCATATACCTTATCTCCAAATTACAGTAAGTTGCAGCATTTTATACATCGTTATATATTCATTGATAATGGAGGCATCTTCCTAGAAATTTCATGCTTATAATAATCATGTCATCTTTATTTGACTAGGTGTTGAAAATGTGAACCTCTTTATGACTTCAATGCAAGAGTTTGAATCCTTGACCTGTGTGCGCTTTATAAATAGGACAGAAGAAGTAAATTACCTGAACATTTCTTCATCTGATAGGTAAGACTTCAGGTTCACTTACATGGGAAAGGGAGCTCACTCATCCAGTAAATTCTATCACAATCAATATCCATATTTTGGCAGTTAAAGGGTTCGTTCAACCCTGGGGGCTACTTCCCCGAAGTGGCTGGACCTGCAACAGGAATTATACTTAGCTTGTCCCTCAGGCGGCACAGAGTTTAGGTCTCGTCACATCAACATCTGCTTTAATGCAGGTCATGTGGCAACTACATGAACCATGCTATTTTTTAACCTATCTAATGGCAATACACTGTTCCCACCATCTAACACATTCCCCTTTGTGCAGCTGTGAGATTGTTCATAAATAGGGCATGTTGGTTAGTTACTCTAATGACCTGGCTTAAAGCAGAGGAAGTGATATTCAAAGTATGAAAAACATCATTTGTGAGGTTTGTAAAAAAGCTTTGCTAGGTTCTTTATTGCATGTGCATTTTTAACAGACAATATTTCAATGGTCAGGGCATTTGTAGTAGGGGTGTCGCCTTTTTAATCTCTTTTTGCATCAAAGTGTGCCCAAGTTCCTGGGCTAAGTCTAGCCAAGGTAAAAACTCCAAGATAATAAGGTGGCAACCACGTATATATATATATGAGCCACACATGATAAAAGTGTTATGAGGGAAACCATATTCCCAAGCCCTCTATTCAAACGTATGCTCGATACTGCTTTTATTAGGGTAGGGGGTGAACCCACTGGTAAACATCTATGGTAGCAGCTTAACCTGGACTTCAAAAAGATAAGCCATATTGAAATTGAACTTCCTAGTCATTCTCTGACCTGATATCTGCATTTGAAGTTTGAGTACCCATGCACATTTGATGGCTAGTCAATTCTGCTGAGACCGGCAGGTTAGTCCACCAGCATAAAGTGGTTGTTGTTCACTAGAAAAAGAGGTTGGATTTCTAAATGTCTACCTCTAAATGCATTTTTTTCTGTTATTTCAGTTGTTCATTTTATGCTGGACTAATTGGAGGAGCTCAACCTATAAACTTGAAATATAAATTGTTTTTATTGCTTTGGATATCATAGGATCATAGTTGTACTGCTTGCCTCTCATTAGTCTTCAGCACTGTCAATTTAAGCCTGAAAAAGAGCCTCCAGTAACCTGAGTCAGACCGTTTGTTATGGACCTTTTGTACCTTAACCACATTCAAGAACTGTTGGAAAATCTAATTATATAGTAATCCTTCAGCCTAAAGTAACCTACCTCTAAATGTATTTGTTTCTGTTATTTCAGTTGTTCATCCTATGCTGGACGAATTGGAGGAGCTCAACCTATAAACTTATTAGCCCCTAATTGCATGTCCAGAGGAATCATTCAGCATGAGTTAAACCACGCCTTGGGATTTTTTCATGAAAATAGCCGGTCTGATCGTGACCAGTACATCACTGTAAATTACCAAAATGTCAAACCAGGTACTGTGTACTTAAATACACACATCACGCTCACACCCAATATAACACTTACATTTTTAAAAATT